>LPNX010334648.1:75239-109679 GCA_001517045.1 Pseudotsuga menziesii | reverse complement strand
GCCCTTTTCATTCAACGTTGCACTGCCGTAGCTGGTTGTGGTTTTAGTTTTAATTGATGTGCATATTTACATGATGCCGAATTATAATGTGCCAAATGGCATGATAAACCATCGGCAACTATCCCCATTCCTGAAACACACACAAAACCAAATCGATGGTGGGGCTTTCTCCTTGAGCTCCTCACCATGATTAATTACAATATATACATCATGCAAACGGGGTCAAAACCAGGGACATTACATTTACCACCGATCAACCCCAAGCAAGTTAGAATTTTTCTAGGGCATATAGGATACTATTGAAAGTTTATTAGAAACTACTATGATGTGACTTTTCCCTTGGAAAATATCTTAATATTAAATGTTGAATTCCATTGGATTCCAGAGTGTGAAAAGTCATTAGACGTGATTAAGAGGAAGTTAAATGAATATGCGACATTAATATTTCTTGACTAGTCAAAGACATTCCATGTCCACATTGATTTTTCGTGTGTTAGATTGGGTGCAATACTCACAAAACCCAGAGACGATGGGATCAACTACCCTAATCCATATGCTAGTAGGAAGCTCAATAATGTTGAAATAAATTACTCTATTAATGAACACAAGTGATTAGGAAAGATATTCACATTACAAAAATACTAATACTACCTTTTGAAAAACTCTTTTATTTTCTTTACAGATCTCCGAACATTGAAATACTTGTTAAACAAACCATTGCAGAATGGTCGCATATGTTGATGGGTCTTACTATTTCAAGAATTCAAACTTTAATTCCTAGTCCAACTAGACAAGTCAAGTTTCATATCTAACCATCTTTCTATTCATGATTCATCAAAACATGAATATAATTGAAATTTAAAACTTTAATCTGTAATAACAATGCACATAAATCTCATGAATAATAAAAAGGAATAAATGAAACCATAGAACACATGATATACCCTAGGAAAACCCTCCACTGATTTGGAGGATAAAACCCAAGAAACAATCTTAGAGTATGATTGATAATCAGTAGAGAATGATGACAAAACAATAGAATATTGCTTTCACCGAGAGAACAAGAGAGTAGAGATCAAATGGAACATCATATATAACTTACCAAGTGTGTAGCACTTTAATAACAAGTAAAATTAGGTTATAAAACAAAAATATAATGGCTGCATGCATGATTAGCTTGTTAACACTTAGAACACTGATATATATTCAATAATGTACCCCCCATTGACCCGGTTCCAAGATGGCACTCCCTAATTATCTCCCACTAGAATATATGCGCCTTCCATTAATTAACTAACTCTAATTGAGTTGTTAATTGAGTGTACTCAACTGAACTGGATAGTACTACATGCAATTGAATGAAACTGAGTGTAACTGCATGCAAATAAGTGTAATTGCATGCAACTGAGTGTAACTGAACATAATTGAATGTAAATGAATATAACTGAATGTAACTGAACCAAACTAAATGTAACTGAAAATAATTGACTGTAACTGAATAGAACTGAAAGTAACTAGTATTTTTCCATCAATGTCATCTTCAACAACCACTTACAAAAATTCAGGTGTTGTTTTCTTAATTAAGTAAACTTGTTTACCATAACCAATACTCAACTAATTTCTTATCAATTCGATTTCACTTCGTGGAAACATGGTAAATTCATATTATCTCTCTATCTTCGTGCTTATATTAATTATCTCTGCATGGTCAATATGTGTTTTCATAAATTGTATAGCATATCATACTCATAAGAATTATTTCGAACCTATGATCATACATATTACCCTAGGTCATTTAGTCATGTGCTAAATTAAATCACTTTAGGGGTACCTAATCCCTAAAGGAGACTTGTAGCACCTATTAACCATGACTAGCCATACATCGCATATTATATCCAATTTACATAGTAAAGTAAACTACCTCAAAACATGAGGATATTAGTATAACTTGATATTACTCACAAGTATACTGACTTGATATTACTTACAAGTCTCGTCTTGATATTACTCACAAGAATCAAACCTTAACATAAGGTCATGATCTTAACCATAAGATCCTAGTACAAGCATCTCTTCAGAATATGACAATGTCATGTGAACTTAATACAATATAAGTTATGGACTTGATACAACACAAGTTTTGAACCTTAAAAAAAACATAAGGTCGTGGAGAATATATGAATCTAATCACAACATAGATTTGAGACTTGATTTCAACACAAGTCTCATCAAAATTACTTCTGAATATGTACTCTCAACACTTTATTGTATAAAAATGATAGAAGGATCTGGTGGCATAAAGGAAAAACAACCTGATGCACAATGTTTTAGATTTGAGGTCATACCAAGTGAATTAGAACATATTGCATAATTTCTACAAGGGGATCGGGCCCAAGTAGGAACATCAAAGAAAAAGACGAATACTCTAACAATGAATGAAACACCTTTCACTTTAATTAATTGATATTTATATAAGTGAGGACCCAGCGATATACTCCATTAATGTACACTTGATCATGCTTGAAAATATATTATTTAAGAAGCACATTTGGGACCCGCAGGAGGACATTTTTATGCTCATGCAACTGGAAAAAAAATCCTACAATCCAAACTATGGTGGAGCTCAATGAATAAATACTCTAAAGAATATGTAAACAAGCATGGTAAGTGTTAATGAATGGGTCGAATGCTACTATGGAATGAGATGCCCCATATATCATTCAATTCCATCTTGAATTCTAAAATATATGTTATTGATTTCATTGTACTTTTCCCGACTCCCAGTCATCGCATGGGTACAATATAAATCATCACTATAGTGTATTATGTAACTACATGGGTTAAATCAAAACCAATAGAAGCTTGCACTAGCAAAGTGATGGCCATATTTATATATGAAAATATCATTACAACATTTAAATTCCCACTAACTCTCATCAGTGATGATGGAATTGTTTTATAAACAAAACTATCAGTTTGTATTGTAGAGGAAAATGTTCCTATGGATGGGGGTTAAGAGACCATCGACATAATAGGGTTTAAAGACAAATGCATATAGTTCTGCAAGTAAATGTAAAAGAGATTCAAATATTAGATAGGTCCATGCCTTCAAATGAAGGCTAATCCAAGCATCAGTTCAATCCTTCTCTTTCTCATCTTGCTCCAAGAGACCTGAAAAACAATCTTAACCTTCCTGAAACCAATTTAACTATTTGAAACGAGATTATGTTCAATGAATCATGAAATCCTAATATGATAGACACCATCATATAATCATAATAGAGATTTAATCATACACTAAAGAATGATTTGGGAATAATAAGGACATCACATCTTTATTAATCAAATGGAAGTAAGTACATAGTTCACCTTCTCCTCTTGTTGGGAACGTCTCGAAACCTTGATCAGGTTCTTTTGTTTCTCTTCTCCAAAGGATCTCAGCCTCCAAGATATGCAACACAAGGAGATATCATATAGGGGAAAGGTAAGGGGATGAGATTCCCAATTCTACCAGAATAACAATGAAAAGGCCAACTTCCATCTCATGGAACTCTCTCCCTCTCTTTATACTTTTCTGAAGAGATAGGGATGAATAGGGATCAGTTACAACTGCCAAGTCAGTTCCAAAACCTCCTAAACTACCCCTAATTCGATATTTTAAAGATTTTTATTATTTTTTTACCACTATAGGAGGTAACCATGGATTCTATGAAGCAAATGTGTGAGTACAAAGGTGGAAATCATGGGTTGGATTAAGAAAATTCATTGTTAGATAAAAAAATGCTCAATTTTAGGGTGCTTCTCGAAATTTCTAGGATTTGGAATCTGATGCAAAGTTGTTACTGAATTAGATACCTTTGCAAAGGTCTAGAAAAGAGTTCAAATGGATTTACAAAATTTTCGATATCGCGCCTCCAATATAGGTTTTTTTAAGTGACTTTCATTGTTTTTCATGAAGTGTTGACCTACGATGAAAAGATGGGAAAGTGTTCATAGGAAGAGAGCATGCCATTTTAGGCTATAACAGATGCCCCCTAATGCATGAGGTTAGAGGGTAAAATGATAGTCAAAATACATTATAAAAGGAAATAACCAAGTCATGGAGAAAGCAGAGAATCCAATATCACAGGCTCAAACAGATGTAAGAGAGACAGATGTCAAAAAATACTAATGTCTATGACATACATGTTGATATACAAATCATCACCATAAATATACAAGAATATCCAACATGTTTATAACTGATGTAACTATCATGGTCACACAATATGCAAAAAGGAGACATAAAATCTAAACGAGTCATGGCCAAAACTAAACAAGGTGTATCCATGCTCAATAAATGATCATAGCCACAAGAATACAAGGTGGATCTATCTCTTAGCAAATTTCATATGAAAGGTGAAAAGGTCTTATGCAACTCGGGCAATAGAAAAATCTGGCAATGCTACTATCAGCCCAAGGTCTGCAATCCAAGCCTCCCAAAGGTACAAATTCTAACCATGCGAATAAAGGAGCCGAAGTCAAACATGGAGGAAACTGTTTGATTACCGATCATGAGGAGGACAATTAACAAACATAAGGGAAACAACCATTAATGAAAATGGTTCCCAAGGTACTGTGTACATTCTAACAAGTGTGAATACAAGGTATTCAAGTTTAACACCTAAATAATCCATCGAGCAGGAGACATTAAGCTATTCCCACTACCCAATAGCAAGAAAAATTGGCACTGATGGCTACAACCCCCAAGGTACTATCATCAACTCTAAATATCATTCCTAGAGAAATATGTGTTGACATTGTTAGGAAGCGATCCGTTGGAAGGGAGGAATTAAGGAATCCTTCATCATCCAACATGATCTAAGTCAAAGACTGATTGGATGTGGAACTAGAACAAAGTTTTGGAGGAAGGACCTCCAAAGAATGGATGTAATGAAATAATGTGAGAGAATGACCCACACAAAAGGTCAAGGAAACTGCAGAATGCTCGACAAAGATTTATCCTTGAACAGTGAGAACGACACAAAAGTGACTTAGGAAGCTTTTGATACAAAGATACCAACGATACAATTCTACAATGTAGGAGACATTGAAAGATTCCCTAAATAATTGGAAAAGAAGCCAACTAGAGGATTTAAAAACTCTAAATCAGGTTAAGGTCAAAAACTAGAACCCAACTGATGATAGACTCAAAATTGGTGCTTTGTTCAAGGAGACAAGACTTGCTTCCATGATTTAAAAAACATGTAAATGAAATTCTCTTTCCCTTGTTTCTTGTAAAGGTTTAACGAGTCCAGGAAAGAAAAATCGGGACCTTCTTCACTATTGACAAGCTCGAAGAAGAGAAAAAATAATTCCTAATTAAGCACTGATTCATGGATTTTACGATCCCGAATTAGTGGATGCTCGGCGGTGTTTTCATAGTTTTGAGAGTCTGAAAAATTCCAAATAAGACTCTAGGGCGATGTTTTTTCATAAATTTAGTCTCCTAAGTTCGAAAAACTGTAACAACATACAAAGGAGAACAGTCTTAGCCAAGTATAACTAAAGTATTCATTTTTTGTAGTTAGTAAGCAAGGTCCAAAAAAGGGGCAAACTATCACGAGACTGACACTCATTCAAAAGAAAGAATAACATTCTAGTTTTAACGAGTTTGAAGGAAAGAAAGATCACTTGGAAATTTTCATTTATTTATGAGATTTGTATGGATAACATTAAATGTGATGCTTTGTTCTATGGTTTAGAGAGCATGACAAACACCACGGGGGCTTCACTTGTTGACCAATATCCTATCACANAAGGATTGAGGTATAAAAAGGGGTGGGGAGGAGGTTTTAAGTATTGGGAGGGGGTTTCAACAAAAAGAGTTTTGGTCAATATCTCTAGAAATTAAGGGTATTCTTTAATATCCCACGATCGCACGTGCTATGTGAGAGGTTCACTAAGTGAAGTCCCCATGACAAAGACATAAAGAATGCTCAGGATCTTTTTCTTGTTTAGGTCCAAAGCACGAAAAGATAAAAATAATCTCAACCAGGGTATTTTTCCATAAGTTCAGTCCTCTAGGTCTATAAAACGTAAATCTATACTTGAAGATACTCTTCTAGATTCCAAAAAAATAGATTATTCATTTTTCCTAAGTAATCCACATGGCATAAAAAGGGGGTAAACTTGTGCCTATGTGGATGTTCCTTCACATTCTTTAACGATTTTGAATGGATAAGTGAACTCGGTGATCTAGTCATATTTAGGGAGCCAGTCCAGTGCTTGAAGATAACTCCATATCTTTCCCGTGAAGTTTTAACGAGTCCAAAAAAGTCAACTTATGACATCATGATTGTTTTTAATGAGCTCTAAGGACAGCAGAAAGAATTATCTAAATGTGAGGATATGAGTGTCAGAGGCAAGAGAAACTTGTTCCAAGTATGAGGAACTGACCTAATCATAAAGAAAGGAACATGAGAAAGATAAAGACACTCGTAGAATGTATCCTCAAGGAAAAATGTGTCATGTTGCAAAGGAAAAAAGGTACAAGGATGAGCAATGATGAAAGTAGATATGAGAGCTTATACAATGAGGTAAGAGTGTGCAATCCGACATTAGGCTCATAAGTGCGAGCATGGTACATGAATATTCATTTATAGTTTGAACAAAAAGTATAGGTCAGTAAATAGTTGTGGATCCAACTACATATCTTGTCTCCAAGAAGAAACAACGTCAAGATCATATTCAACATAAAATATTCGACGCATGTCACTTTGGAAGAAACAAGTGCATTTTTCTTTCTTTCACAAAAGATGTAGTAAAGGAAGAATTGACCGAAGGAGATTCTATAGTTCTAAGGCCCAATGGTTTATAATCAGTAATATCAACCTCAAAAGGAAATAAAACTTGACAGGGGAGATAGACTCTACAGGAACAAACTTAGTATCACAGGAGTTGAGAAATCTATAAGAACAATCCAACTCATTACAATCACTGAATTGTTGTTCAAAGGGAGAGTCCAAAGTCTCAATGGGACCAACATAAGGAGATAAATCAATAGAAATATCATGCTTATTAAGCAAGTCAGCATTAGACTTAGTCACAACTGAACCAACATCCATAAGAAGGCCAGATTGTATTGAAAACTTTAGGAAGACTTCATTAGAAGAAAGTAGGTTATCCCTGATAGGACACATGTTTGAACCTTCAAATGGCTCAACAGAGTGGAGACCATGCTCCATAGTATGTATAGGATGGATGACCTCGATAACTACCGGGACAGAGTCATGAGAAGGTAATCATGAACACATCAGATTCTTCTTAGTAGCAATTGAATACAAGGGATATGAGGCCACATATCTCACCTATGGTGGGGGAGTGTCTACTGAGACACTAGGAGTCAATGAAGGAAAGAACTAGTCTATAGTTGATATAGGAGAGGGATAAAGAAAATCCAATTCATTGATAGTGACAATGTATCCGTCATGATTAAAGTACATCACACGAAAGAATAGTGAGATCACATCCTGCATGGTATAAACATAATCATTCCTAAGGAGAATATTGAATTCCAAGGGGTCATCTATCACTAGGAAATCAAATAAGATGGTATTCCAAACCAAAGTAATAAGTGTTTGAGAACGAATTCCCAAAGTTTTACTAGTTCTTTTATCGAAAGCCAGTAACTGACTATCAGTCGACATAATGCTGGGAGATCCCATGCATCGCCAAACATGTGTAGGTAAAATACTAAATGAGGCTCCTTCATCAATAATACAATGAGTAATTGTCTAATGTCCAAATTTTACCTATATCTTGAAAGGTGCAACAAAAGGAAGGAACTGCTCAACTAGGCTATACCAATCAAAGGAAGCAATTCTAGAGCTTCATGGGGTTTCATCCGAAGAAAGATCAATGACCCCTTTGTCCAAAATATTTTGAACTGGAAGTGAAGAAAACATGACTACAAAATTATTCACTCTCTAAAGGAAGAGTGGGATTGATAGATGCTGGCATTAAATCAATGGATTGATGGAAATAACTCTCTGAAGGGACAATGGGATTGACCAAGGATAGAATCATTTCAATCATTTCGTAGAGGTCACACTCTGAAGGGAGCATAGGTTTGACCAAATATGAAATTGGTTCAACCACCTTATAAACCAAACTTTAAATAGGTTGTTGAGAAACTTCAGGTTGTTAAATAACTAGATGTCCCTGGGACGAAAGTATTCAAACCTCTACAATAGAAAGGAACTGGTGGGTAATGTGTTCACCCTCACAAAGTACACATTAAAAATTTGGCTTGCATTTTGGACGAGTGGTTTTCTCAATGGTGTCAGCATGATTTTCATTGGCTGACTTCTTTCCCCCATCATGACCTATAGAGGTTGGGTGGTTGGGACCACCATGACTAGCAGGGGCTAGTTATTTCCCCTCACCATGACCTTCAGAGGTTGGGTGGTTAAATTCAACTTGACTAGTAACAGTTGATTGTGAACCACCAGCATGAACTCCAGTGGCTAGGTGGTGAGGATCCACTTGACTTGCAGACGTTGAGTTTTGGGGCCCAACATGACTTATAGAGATTGGAGGGGTGCCCCCAACATGTAGTACAGAGGCTAAGTAACTGGGTCCAACATGACTTGCAGAGGTTGGAAGGGTTCCAATAGCATGACATCCAAATGCTGAGTGGTTAGATCCAACATGAACCATGGAGGTTATATGGGTGTTCCCAGCATGAAGTACAGAAGATGAGTGACTCAGTCCAACATGACGTGCAGAGGTTGGAAGGGTTTCATCACCATGACTTCTAGAGATTGAGTGGTTAGATACAACATGACCTACATAGGTTGGATAGGGTCCCACAACATGGCCTCTAGAGGCTCGGTGGTTTGGTTCAACTTGAACTGTAGAGGTTGAACGTGTGCCCCCTTAATTTTGAGTGTTCTTCCTATTCTTCCTTCTTTTACTATTTTAGATTGTCGGTTACTAGTATCAGAACATTCATTGTATGAGGTAAAAAGAGGAGGAGAGGAAGGTACACATGAAAGGGAAGAAAAGTTTTAATTCCCTTGATATAAGGAGCTTACTTGAGAATCATTAGGAGACTTCAGGATAGTTTGAGTGGAGAACAACCACAATGGTATCCCTAGGGTGAATATAGGTATATTCAAGGTGGCCATCAAAGTAACATCAACATTTCTAGTGAGAGGAAAAGGACAAGGATCTCCTAGTATTGGGGTCTCTTGGTTGGTGTCTATAGGGGTGTTAGCCATAGTTTCTGATTGTAACAAGAAATAAAAGTCAAAGGTCAAGTGGTAACCAACAACAAAGAGAGCACACCACTGGAAAAATTTCTTAAGTATCAAAACTAGGCACAGAAAGGTTCCTTCCAAAGGAGAGTCTGGAATGATTAGGGCCCAAAACAGACCAACAAAGATCACAGAGTAGTTATTGTTAAAATTGTTGTCCCATTTATATATTCAAGCAATGAGTCAAATATTATTGATGCAGTAAAAGGAGAATGGATATACACATTGAAAAAATAAAACCACATAGGAAACATGTTTGTATAGCTCATATAATTACATTATCATTGTCATTAAGGAATCCAGTCTTACAATAGTTTACATAGGAAAATAATTTGAATCATGAGTAATGAATTTGAATATCCCAACTGGATGTGATTGTATATGAATGACTAGTTAACTAAGGATGTCTCAATTACTATCAAATCCCAAGTGGTTAACTCCAAATGTCTAATCAAGTCACACAATCAGTAATAATCAGTTAACTAAGTCTAACTGAAGTGTTAGGTGAGAAAAGGTGCCTTATCCACATGCATCCATGCATAATTGGTGCCATCTAAACCAATTGTGATCTAACTAAATGTAAATAGAAAATAACTAAGCTTAACTAGTTCCAACTCCAACTAAGTGAAGGAGGTTGGTGTCAGACTCCCAGTGGCTCCTATAATGTAGGGATTGGTCTAAGAGGTGTCTAAACTGATGCATACAAGTGTAGTTAGTGGAAGTTAGCCTCTATAAGTGTTCCCCACACTCTATTAACTAATACATGTGGCCCAATTAGGCCAAGTGGACCCAATGGTAATAGTGGACACAAATAATTAAATAAAACTCCTAAGTTAGGATAAAAATAATATAATAGACAGTTTGGTTAAGGGAGGATTATAAATCCTAACACCCCCCTAAATCCTAGCTTAGAAAACTATTGGCCCTATAAAGAAGGCCGTAAGTCACCCATATACAATATAAAATATAAAATGATGCTTAATACAACTAAGGAAATAGGAAAAACCTCATGGGAAAACGCTCCCTCAAGAGAAGTAGAAATAAGGAAATACAAGTTAAAAACTTGTGAAATATTTTGTTGCAATTTGCAGCGGTATGCAACAATGATGCAGTATTCTGGTTCTTTTATGCAGCAACATCTTGAATCTATGCATGTGAAACTATGAATACAAATAAATTTATTATGTATATAGTAATATTCTTCTTTGGAAGAAGAATAATGTGTTAGTTTTTCAACATTTAAGCTAGCATTATGTTAGGATCTTTTCACTGAGAGAATAACAAGCACAGCAAAAACATAAGCACATCACAAGAGACAAGAGACACAAAGAGTTTTGATTGAGGAAACCATATATGGAGAAAACCCTGCAACTTCCTCTAAGATAGTTTCACCACAAGATGTGAAACCCCAAAATAGTAAGATGCACTCCCAACAGCAATAGACTTCTAGCCCTAGTATATTTCCTTCTCCACTAGTGCGCCACACTTGAGAGAGCAAGTGATGTGTTTCACAAGTGATAAATAGAGAGACTCTCACTCTCTATTTATATTCATCTGTTCACTTGAATTGCATTTTCACATGTAGGTTCAACCTAACAATTACTACTCGAGCCTACACATTAATTAGTGTATAATAACTCAAGTGCCCCAAAACTGTGGGGACTTACCTAATGACTTGATATGACTTGTTTACATTATTAATCCTCCCGATTGGAATATCGGGGTATGACAACATGACTCAAATACATAATAGAAACATCCCAGAATAAACATCGGGTTACAATACATAAGATACATGGAAGAATACATTATGAAGTTACATATACATCAACACTCCCTCTTAACTAGGAAGGTATTATTTCGACACGATTTTTAGCACTGGTCTTCTTCTCTGTATCAACTGGATCATCTTCATCTTCAAGTCATCTGGATCTGGATCATCTCTCGATCTGGATCATCATTGAAAGGGATCTGGATCATCACTCGATCTGGATCATTATAGCACATCATCACTGGATCTGGATCATCACTGGATCTGGATCATCATCACTGGATCTGGATCATCACTCGATCTGGATCATCATCACTGGATCTGGATCATCATCACTGGACTGGATCTGGATCATCACTGCTGGATCTGGATCATTACTCGATCTGGATCTCTAGGAGTCATCATAACTGGATATGGATCATAGCTCGATCTGGATCTCCTCTGGTCATCATCATGTGTGTACTATCTCGTCATAGGAAGTTCTATAGAGCCAGCCTTCTTTCATGCTCGTTGTAGGCCTATCCCACAGGTAGGTCTTCGCCTAGCACTTATATCTGACCTACTCATCAGAAAGGCACGCCCAGCACTTACATCTGACCTAATCGTCAGAAAGGCATGCCCAGCACTCACATCTGATCATGTAGTAAACTACAATCACATCAGAAAGGCCCCGCACTCACATCTATCATGGAAGGAACCGAATCCTCTCACCAAGATAGAATGGCCTGCCCTTACATCTGACATGGAAGGAACTTAATCCTCTCACCATGAAAGAATGGCCCACACTTACATCGGCCATGGAAGGAACTTAATCCTCTCACCATGAAAGAATGGCCCACACTTACATCGGCCATGGAAGGAACTTAATCCTCTCACCATGATGGAATGGCCCGCACTTACATCGGACATAGAAGGAACTTAATCCTCTCACTATGACGGAATGGCCCGCACTTACATCGGCCATAGAAGGAACTTAATCCTCTCACTATGATGGAATGGCCCGCACTTACATCGGCCATAGAAGGAACTTAATCCTCTCACTATTATGGAATGGCATGCACTCACATCTGACCTGGAGGGAACCAAATCCTCCACCCTCGTCAGAAAGGCCACCAGTCCCAGACTAAGCTACCTGGTAACTGACCAGGCGCCTCCACTCTCCCAGGGAGTGTCAATTGCCCTTACATATGTCCTACTCGACAGAATGGCCAACACTCACATCTGACATGGGAGGAACCTAATACTTTAGCCATGAACAGAATGGTTCAGCCCTTACATCTGACCTACTCGTCAGAATGGCTATGCATCTCAGCACTCATATCTGACATGGAAGGAACTAAATCCTCTCACCATGACAGAATGGCTTAGCCCTTACATCTGACTTCCTCGTCAGAATGGCTATGGATCTATAGCACTCATATCTGACATGGAAGGAACTGAATCCTCTCACCATGATAGAATGGCTCAGCCCTTACATCTGACCTTCTCGTCAGAATGGATTTGGGACTCATCACTTTCCCTGGGAGGAAGCCTCGATCTGTAGAACACCAAGTCTCTCTCTGAAGTACTCAAACTTCACTCTGGCTAATGGCTTCGTCAACACATCAGCTATCTGTTCCTCTGTCGCAACATACAAGAGCTTCACTGCTCCTCTCTGCACCATATCCCTGATATAGTGATACTTGATCTCGATATGCTTCGACTTGTCATGGAACACTGGATTCTCTGACAACTTCACGCAACTCTGGTTGTCACAATGTATACAAGTAGCATCCAACTGGAGATCAAATATATCAGACAGTAGCTTCTACAGCCATATTGCCTCACAACTAGCTGAACAAGCTGCGACATGCTCTGCTTCAGCTGTACTCAGTGCCACACAGGATTGCTTCCTGCTAAACCAAGAGATCACACCTGATCCCATACTGAAGCAACATCCTGAAGTACTCTTCCTGTCGATGGCACTGCCTGCCCAATCTGAATCAACATAACCCTCTAGGTTAATCTTTTGATTCACATCATACTTGAGCCCATAATCAATTGTACCCCTGCATGCTTACAACCATCAGGTGAACATGTCTCAATGTGTTCACAGCAAAGCAAATATCTAGTCTTAGGTACATCAAGGACCCAATCATCTGATGATACATCGTAGCATCAAACTACTCTAATGAAGCATCACTCAATAGCTTTAGGTTCGATGCCATAGCTGTGGCCATAGCCTTGCATTCCATCATCCCAAATCTCTTCAGGATCTCTACTGCATACTTGCCTTGTCCAAGGAAGATTCCATCTGTACTCTGCCACACCTCCATACCTAGAACAATTGCGCATCGACACATAACAGGAGCATCACTGGTCTTCTGTCTTCAACCTTGAAGCAAAGATTGGAATCCACTTTACTCTCAGTAAATCCTAGAGTCATCAGTAATCTGCCCATCCTGTCATACCATGTCGAACCTCAAGATATTCTGTAGTCACTCCCTTTGAAGCGGAACATCATACTCCCTCTGTCTTCTGTACTCTATGCACTGAAACATTTTGTACTGGAGTGACAAGTAGCTTCCTATGCTACTAATATTCTATGTGACCATCTAGTGTATATACTTGCATCTTCAACCTTGTAGAAAAGGTTAATATCTTCATCAATATCATCATGTATGAGTTTCCCATGGGTGTCTTCTGAACTCGTACAATGCCTTCTTTCATGAGAAGCCTCATGCTACGAATCTTGCTTTGTATCTCACGATGTTTCCATCTATTGCATGATGGAACTATGAACTTCTCTTCATGAGTAGATATTGCATCCTAGACATCATTCTTCTTGAACTGGTCTTCCCTTTCTTCTTGGTGACTGGAAGGTTCTACATCAATGATGTCACTGCACTCATTATATTATTCTTCATTTTGAAATGTCGTCACTTGCTCTTCGGAACAAGTCTTCATTCTTCTTTGCTTGTAGGGGATTATGTATGTGATCTTTCCTACAAGTCAAATGCAATTGTATGGTTAGAAACATTTCATAAGGAATATTTATACTGGCAAACACTTATGCGTAAATTTATGATCATGCAACTACTTTAGCCAATACAACATTCATCCATATCTCATTGAAACTTTCTAGATGCCTTCCATCTCTACCAGGACAACATTGAGATTGTGCACTAATCCAATATGTCAGCAAAGAGGTTTCATTCTAGATAAGTAGCAATGGAGAATTTGTATAGCACCATGAGCTACTTACCCATCACATGCATATTAGTAGTATACTGTCATTAATGCAAACATCCTATCATGCATAATACAATAACTGAATATAAACAAATGCATAACAAAATAATATCATGAAATGACAATTGAATACTTATCTTTATTTGTTTCGTGGGTATACTCCTTCTTGAGTCTTCAGCTTCATCATCTTCTTCATTCATGATAGCATCGTTTCTTATCCAAATGCTGAGGTGGATAAGAAGTTCTTCAAGAGTTGAGATCTTCATATTCCTCATTGATTGAGGGATCTTCTTTGGATGGTAAGAGCTTGATATTCAGTTGCTCCCATCTTCTCTTCTTGAGCTTCTTCTTCTTGTGAGTTCTCTTTCTAGAGTCTATTGAAAGTAATCACTTCCTTCTGGTACACATTCCTCACATGAATGAATTCTACGATCCTGGGAGGCCATTCAAGGTGGCCATCACCACTTCTACATTCTTCACTTCTTCTTTTACCATTTCAAGTTGTTCTTGATTTGAGAGACTCTTATGACTGCATGGTCTCTACATTCTGGATCTTCACATTCTTCAACTGGTTTATTTTGGTCATATTCTGATTTTTGTTCTTCCCTTCAAATAGCTTGAAATTATGGAAGACCTTCAATAGCTTTGCTTGCAATAGGTAGTGCTCTGTAATGCACATGTGCAAGCCTTCTATGCCAAAGCTCATTTGGATCTACTATGTCATGGATCAAGGCTTGTGCTAGATGGCCCTTTAATTTGTACAAGCCTCCTTCTTATTCTCCAATCACTACCGTATCATCGATAGTCTTTCCTTTTCGCCACATGATGACTTGACCATCTATGAATGCAACCCACATCCCTTTTGCATCAATGCTGAAATGGAGAGAAGGTTCTTCTTGAGTCCTGGAACAAACAATACTTCTTTCATTGTTAGCGACTTACCAGAGTCTAGCTTGTATGAAGATTCCCCACTACCTTTTATTGGATATTGGTAGTCATCTCCTAGTTTCACCTAGTGAGGTGATTCATGTTTTGACAGTCTTACAAAGGATTCCTTTAATCTCGTCATATGTTTGAAAGCCCCACTGTCTATAAGCCAATCATCACTTCCATGAGTAATGTTACCTGTGAGAGCTGATATCAGAACATATTCATCCTCGCTTGAAGAATATTCACTTTCATATCTGGATCTCTTTCTGGATGGTTCATCATCCTCTGCAGCATGAGCATGATGTCTTCTTTGGCCTTGACCAAGTTCTTCTTGTGAAAGGCTTCTAACCTCGTCTCCCTCTGAAACTGGAACCTCTATACTCATGTAGGTGTCCAATCCATTTTCTTCAGAGAGATCATATACTTCAAGGCTTGGAAGTTGTCAACTTTCCAAAGCTTGTCACCAAGCTGATGTGATATATCATATTGAAATGAGAACCTCAAATGAAAATAACAAAGGATTAGATCTTACCGATTTGAGGTGTCTGTCCTTGTCCCGGAGTTCGCTGATCTAGGGTTTGTCACAGAAATACTAATTTTCAAAACTTGGAATCTTTTATATCTGATTGGATAAAAACGTAGATCTCTTCAAATGGAGCTGTTCAAAGTACTCCTTTTCTGAAAACAGTGGAGGGAAGCTCCCGGAACAGGAAGCCCTAATTTTCCAATTTCTTCTGCAGAAATTCCTTTTACTGTTTCTATGATATCTCTGAAATTACTGCTCCTCTATGTCTGAAATTTCGTACTGAGGTAAAATCGCATGTCCCTAATCCAACACCATAGGTTTCATCAGAATTTGTTTCACCATTTTTGATTTATTATCCTTTTCCCAAGGTGACCTGTTATAGGACTGTTCAGAACAGCAAAGTTGTATGGCATTCCACGTGTCACTGGTTCATCTTCTGAGTATGATATTTGGATCAAAGAAAGTAAGGTTGGTGATATTTCTAGAACATCTTTAGAATATCCATTTGGACCTCTGTATCCCAAGATATTGCAATTATCCCCAGGTATCATGTTTATGGATGATTTCTGGAAGAGGCTGGAACCCTAACTTTGAGAGATCATATCTCGTGGAATATAGTGAATCTAAGGATGAATTTTGGATACAGGCTTCATCATGATTTTATATTTGGACCTTGAAATTTTCAACTTCTGATACTTCGTCAACCTCGGAATATAGTGACTGTACCAAAACGTATTAGTTTTAGTATTTAGGGTTTTTCAAGCTCGGGGTCAAACTAGGGTTTGACTTTCCCAGAGTTTCACCCAACCAAATTTCTTGATCCAGGTCTCCAAAATTTGGTTCTGATGAGGAGAACAATCCTATACAGGTCTCACTAAAAAATTCCTCTTCTGTAGAAATCCCTAATTTCCGCATCGAAGACTGAAAAAGCTCGGAATCAAATTTCGCTTCGACAGAAAAATGTACCCTTCAATGGAGAGTCATCCTAGCATACTTTTGCTGAAAATATGTGGAGGGAGACGCAAAAAGTAAGAATCCCTAGCTTCTGTAGTTGCACAATGTCTTCTTCTCAGGTTAGCTCTGATACCATGTTAGTTTTTCAACATTTAAGCTAGCATTATGTTAGGATCTTTTCACTGAGAGAATAACAAGCACAGCAAAAACATAAGCACATCACAAGAGACAAGCAACACAAAGATTTTTGGTCGAGGAAACCATAAATGGAGAAAACCCCACAACTTCCTCTAAGATAGTTTCACCACAAGATGTGAAACCCCAAAACAGTAAGATGCACTCCCAATAGCAGTAGACTTCTAGCCCCAGTATATTTCCTTCTCCACTAGTGCGCCACACTTGAGAGAGCAAGTGATGTGTTTCACAAGTGATAAATAGAGAGACTCTCACTCTCTATTTATATTCATCCATTCACTTGAATTGCATTTTCACACATAGGATCAACCTAACAATTACTACTCAAGCCTACACATTAATTAGTGTATAATAACTCAAGTGCCCTGAAACTATGGGGACTTACCTAATGACTTGATATGACTTGTTTACATTATTAATCCTCCCGATCGGAACATCGGGGTATGACAACATGAATCAAATACATAATAGAAACATATCGGAATAAACATCGGGTTACAATACATAAGATACATGGAAGAATACATTCCGAAGTTACATATACATCAACATAATGTGCTCAACTGACTCAGGAATATAGACAGTTGTAGGATGAAAACTGGACCCATGTAGAGCAACCAAAACCAACTGATGAGAGAGAAAATGTGCTTTAGAATTCAAACCATGTGATGAACACCTAATAAAATGATATATTACATCCTTGAACATCAAACCATGTGAGGAAAAATCTTCCCCGAGTGTTAGGAGCAAGTTTCCACGCGACTGCAAAATGTCTCCAACTTTACTAGTTCTGTGAGGAGATGAGCATGTGATCAAAAATGTAGGTAGAGAAACCATGGGACTATGCAGAGATAATTCTTGAGATCCATAATATGATATAGCTTCAAAAATACCAATAATTGAAAAAATATAATATCATAAATCTCATAAGAGAAAACTAACATCGAATCCTCAACAATAAAATTGAAGAAGACTTGCGGTGCTTGATTTGTCACACCAAAATAGATGAAACCAGTTACAAGAAATATTGTAAGATATTTAATATTAAAACCTGAACCAAATATTATCATATCAGAAAATAAATCATATCTAAATAGGTTCATATTAGATACAACAATGATGAATGATATTAAATCCCCAATAACAACTTTGAAGGAGACTTGCAGTACTTGATTTTTCACACCAAAATTGATGAGAGAAGCTACAAGCATTATTGAAATCTCTTGAAACTTAAAACCTGAAATAAATAATATCATATCAGATCCAAATAATGTCATATAATATCTAAATAATTTCATATCATATCCAATAGTTTTCTCCATCGAGATGGTAGATGCACAATTTCTCCTTCTTTAAAATTCTGGATATTGGTGCATGCAATCATGTAGGAATTTGTTGGAAGCTTGAGATCAATGAGATTGAATGGATCAATACTACAATCCAAAATTATTTCCAAAATATCCAAATATTTATAAAATAAAACATCATCAAACTCATGAAAGGAAACTAACATCCAATCCCTAGCAGAAATTTTGAAAGATATTTTTGGTACTTGTTTCTTCACACGAATATTAATGAGAACAGCTACAAGTAGTACTAAAAGATCATGAAACTGAAATATTGAACCAAGTAATATAATATGATATCCAAATAAGTTAATATAATACCCAAATAGGTTCATATGATATCCAAGAGTGTTCTCCACCGAGATGGTAGATGCACAGTTTTCTCCTTCTTCAAAACCTTGAGTATTGGTGCATGCAATCATGTAGGAATTTGTTGGAAGATATAGATCAATGAGAGTGAATGGATCACTCTTACAATCTGATATTGTTTCCAAAATATCCAAATAATTACTTATCTGCACACTAGCAACATCATTAGAGACAGAGAAATAAAATTCCTGTCCCTTTTCTTGAGCAATCACTGGTAAACTATGCACATATTTTATAATAGAAGAATCACTAGAGATTTTTGCATAGACTCGGAAGGAGATATTTTATTCAATAAAAGATATCCAAATTTCTTCTTCTGGATCAGACATATGAGAAGACTAGATATCAGATATATTATAAACTTTTGGAGCAGCAAGAGAAGGAGTCACTCCAAGGAGACTTTCTTTGATCCGAATTGACTATGTGGAATATTCTACTTCTTCTTAATTTTGAAAAACTTCATCAGAGAGAGTAGAGGGTGAGACTTTTGAATAAATAACTCTTGTGGTTCTGAATTTACTTTCAAAATTTCTATAATAATCCTTATTGTGCTTCCCAAAGGTTCTATCCAGTTCTTCCAGAGATCCTTTGGGTGTTTTGTAGAACAAATAAGGTAGCACAAGCTTGGAGAAAAGGACTCACATATTGTTCCAAGAGCTCTATCACTGTCATTTAACTAGTCATTCTCATATTCATAATATTATTTTCCAATTCCAATAGATACCTCATAGAGACCTTGTCTCTTTAGAGATGCAATTATCTTCAACTTCCATTCTGAATATCTTGTGGATGGAGTAAGAATGGGAACTGATAATTTCAAATCCATATGAAGTTGAACCTACAAAATATCATTGCAAAACCAAAAATATTCAAACTATGTTAGAATCATTTTTTCCCTCTTGACATGAACACTTTCTTAGGGTCTATCATGCCTGCACTACCACTCTGAATAAATGAAGAGCAAGCAAGGTATATTTTGTGGGACTTATGTGGAAACCAAACTACTTTTGGTGTTCAATGGAGAGTAGATAGACATGAATATTTTTTAAAATGGATCCGATACCATGTTAAAATTATTTTTCCATCTAGATCTTCAAGTAATTATTCAAATATTATTGATGCAGTAAAAGGAGAATGAAGATAAACAATGAAAAAATCAAACCACACAGGAAACGAATGAGTATAGCTCACATAATTATAATATCATTGTCATTAAAGAATATGGTGTTACAATAGTTTACATAGGAAAATAATTTGAATCATGAGTAATGAATTGGAATCTCCCAACTGGATATGACTGAGTCTGACTGACTAAATAACTAAGGATGTCTCAATCACTATCAGACTCTAGGTGGTTAACTCCATATGTATAATAAAGTCACACAATAAGTAATAATCAGCTAAGTCTAAATGAAGTATTAGATGAGAAAAGGAGCCTTATCCACATACCACCGTACATAATTGGCGCTATCTAAACTGATTGTGATCTAACTGAATGTAGCTAGAAAATAACTAAGCTTAACTAGTTCTAACTCCAACTAAGTGAAGAAGGTTGGTTTCGAGACTCCCATTGGATCTTGAAATGTAAGGATTAGTCTAAGAGGCACCTAAATTGATGCATGCAAGTGCAGTCAGTCGTAGTTAGCCTCTATCGGTGTTCCCCATACTCTATTAATTGGTACATGTGGCTTCATTAGTCCACATGGACCCAATGTTATCGGTCGACACAAATAATTTAATAAAACTCCTAATTTAGTATAAAAATAATCTAATAGACAGTTTGGTCAAGGGAGTATTATAAATGCTAACATATACTTGGCATCTCGTGATCATTTTTTTGGGTGCAAGTGCTAGAATCACCCAAACTCCCTCCCAAATTTCAACCAAGTTCACCTTCCATGTCTATCCTATGAGGAATGTAAATATCCTTCCATTGCCACCCATGTAAGATTCCTAGATTTCAATATGCTAAGGCTACCAAAATCTCAAATAAAGTCCAACGAAACAGTTGTCAGTCCAACGGATGCACATGGGCAAGGTATCTAAGCCCAAAACTCAAGAAGTATTAGGCACCACATGAGGTCGAGAGGATGCACTCGGTGAGCCTGTAAACATGAAACAACTCTGGTGTATGCTCTACTGAGTAGAGGAGGGGTATCTCTAAATCCTCATTATTACATGACCTCCTACTTGACTCCTTTGTGAGATGAGCTTTTCAGTGTCTATCTCTATGAAGTTGGATTTCCTAAAGACGTGCCACTATTTTTTATTTTAAATTTTTTGTTAGTTAATATATTCCTAACCCAAAAAACTAGCCTAGAATAGCGTGTATCATCCCTAGAAAGAAACGGTTACTAATAGAATTTAGATATTAAACGTTCATTTTAAATGGTTGTCGATTACTCAAAGGGTGGTGGAAGTGAAACCAGTGGTGTTTTAATCAATATTAGAAACAAGATGACTAAGAAAAAGAGAACTTCACATTCAAAATCAAACCTACTTATCTTTCTTTTCAAACTGAAAATTGAAAGCCACGAAAGAATTTTTATTTTTATTTTTTCAAGAACAATGACATGCAATGCAATTTAGACTAAACCCCTAGTCTATGTGCATATAAAAAAGTATATGTTATTTTTAATTTTTATTTTATAAATGAAAAATAAAAACATCCTATCAAATAATCCAAGAAAGTAATGTAATAAAATAAAATATACTACTACTCTACACCCCACTAACAAACCCTAGGTTTCCCTAAGGTTGGATATAACCTCACTCGGAAGGAAGGCTTACAAAGGTAAAAAATACAACTAATTTATAATGAAGAGACTAAGAAATAATAATAACACAAACAAGGGTTAAGAAGCCCCAAGAATCAATCTAGACCTGCAAAGAGAGGCTGCTCAGTACCTTGTCCAACAAGGTCAAGCCAAAGAAGGAGGTGGGAGGGAAGGAGAAAAAACAAGATAAAGAACTTGAAAATGGATTACAATATAGATAAAAATAACTCAAAATATATGACACTAACTTCCTGGAGTCATGGACATGCAAAGGATCCCTGAAGACCCCACATGCAACACTCAAAACACTGAAAAAACCCAAAAATAGGTGAAAACACACTTTTAGGGGAATTCACAATTTTCCTTAACGAAATTCACGAGTTTCTAGAGGGAATGCATAGGTTTCATGAAGTGTAGGTCACAACTGCATCCCAAATTTTGAAATTGTTGGTATAGAACATATGAATGGGTAGTAGAAAGCTCCAAAAGGGCCAAAAATTGACCTAGAAAGGAAAGGGAGGTATTTTAAGAAGTATAAGAGTTGATCCTAAGTTGTAAGAAGGAACTAAAACCTTAAAAAATGCTGGAAATAAGTCAAATAAATCCCAAATAGAAAATTCTATCCCTAGTGGAGTCCCCGGTTCTATTGTAGGGGAAAGTTTTCCTGTGATTGGGGGTTAAGAGGCCATCAACATACTAGGGTTGAAAGAAAAATGCATATAGTTTTTCAAGTAATTTTAAACAAGATTCAAAGATAAGATAGGTTCATACCTTAGTGAAATGAAGGTTTATCCAAGAAACCCTGCAATCCTCCTCTTGCTCCTCTTTCCCCAAGAGACCTGCAAAACAATCTTAACCTTCCTGAAACCAATTTGACTATATGAAAGGACATTGTGTTCAATGAAACATGAAACCCTAATCTAATAGACATCATCATATAATCATAATAGATATTTAATCATACACTAAACAATGATTTGGGAAGAATAAGGACATCACATATTTACTAATCAAGTGGAAGAAAGTATAGAGTTCACCTTATCCTGTTGTTTGGCACGTCTCGAAACCTTGATTTGGTTCTTTTGTTTCTATTCTCTAAAGGATCTCATCCTCCAAGATATGCAACACAAGTAGATATAATCTAGGTAAAAGTTAGGGGGGATGAGAGTCCCAATTCCACCATCATAACAATGCAATGGTCAAGTCCCCTCTCATTGACCTATCTCCCTCTCTTTATGCATTTCTGAAGAGATAGGGTCTAATAGGGATAAGTTAAAACTGCCAAGACAGTTCCAAAACCTTCCAAACTACACCTAATTGTATATTTTTGATATTTTTATTACTTTTTTACCACTACAGGAGGTAACGATGGGTTTTACGAAGAAAAGTTGCTAATATAAAGGTCAAAATATCAGGTTTCCTTAAGAAAATCCTTAGTTACATAACAAATCTCATTTTAGGGTGATTCTTAGAATTTATGGGATTTGGAGTACCATGCAAAAATTTTCCTTACTCATATACATTTCAAACAGTCTAGATAAGAGGTCAAACAGATTTACCGAAGTTGAGATATGGCTCCTCCAATATAGGTTTTTTTTAGTGACTTTTAGTGAGTTTCATGAAGTGTCGTCATGGAAGTGTCAACATGTGACGAAAACATGGGAAGGTGGTCACAGAAAGAGAGTGTTTCATTTTATGCTATGAAAAAGTGTTATTAACATAATTTATGATAAATCATCATAAAAATTTTATCTTATCATGCATAGTTGAGCATAGCAGTCAAGTCGTTCAATAAAACATTGACCAAAGGGTTAACAAAGATATGTAGATTTAACAAAGACAATAGGTCTCTATGATAATATGGGCCTACAAAACAACTTATAAAATATAAATGGGCTAGACACTATCCAAACTAATATACTTCCAAGAAGTAGTCACGCCCCTACATTTTACGCAACTCGCACCATCGATTTCTCAAGTTTTGCACCCCAATATCATATAAGATACTCAAGATACAAAGTTTATTTACAAAAGATGGAACAGGAAAGAATGATTGTTATTCAACATCAAGAAGTTCAAAAGTTACAAGAAAAATATTAAAATAAAGGACATCTCCATCATATATTTAGTACTCTTAAAACAAATCCTAAAAATAATGAGACTGGATGGTTGGAACCATGTATCATTGAAGAACTCAACAATAATGGATCCAACAAATTAAAAACACTACATGGTTTTTTGTTTAAACATTTTGTGAATGGAGCATGACTAAATTGTTAACAAGTTTGAAAGAGGCACATGGCTAACTAGTGAATGTATCATCACTAGAACATTGTGTCCTATGTTTGCATAGAATTAGGAGCCTCCACTTTCAGCAGTGGAGCCTCCAACGCTACCACAAAGGAATATACTAGACATATATGGTTCCTTTGAAAGAACCGGTGTTTGTGAAGTTCCAAGTGAACCAGAACTTAGACATACTCTAGTAGAAGTTCTACCAATAGAGATAGAAGATATGAAAGATGACGTCTTTGCAAGAAATTATAAGACACCTCTTACTTATTTAAATGACCATGTGTTAGTTCAAGACCGTCCTTTTAGTTCACCTGATTCTGGTGTTCATTTGATTCTAGCTATGTCTAGTTCAAGAAAAGGCATGTATACCCCCACTTCAACCATGATGGATGGCAGAGTCTCTCCTCCACTGGTGAGTGCTCCAAGACCTAATGCATATGTTGCACCTGTAATATCTTTGAATTTTTCAACTTCACTTTCTCCAAGTGCTTGATTGGTTAGTCCCTCAACACCTTCAAACCTTACTGGTCAGTCTTGTGAGGTGGTCACTGGGATACCCAGTGCGAATTTTACTTATTCTCCATTCGTGAAAAATACTTAGAGTTTCCCTAGTGGTTCCACTTCTTTTGTTCAAGAATTTATGTGGAATGGGGGACACATCCCTCCATCCACACCTCATGTAGGTCCATCACCTACTTATGTTGGTGTGTTGTGCAGAAACAAGAACCCTTTTACAGGTTTTATTTTTTAGGCCCCTAGTTAAGTGTCGGCTGCTCTGTTTGGGATCTCTCCTTTCACACTGTTCAATGGGGGGATTCCAGCTCCTACTTTCCAAACTCTAGATCTGGATGGAACTATACAAACAACTTACCACACACCAGATTTTAGTAATCCTTTACCATTTGGGTGGAACCCTTTTCAAAACAATGATACTACATCATATCTGGTGGTTGGGAGAAACCCCAACCTTCTTTCTGGGATCCCAATAGGTACTTCCTCGCTCCAGAATCCTCAATACCAAAATATGGCTAGGACAAGACTTCATTTTCTGGAAACTATAAAATTCTAGATTTATCTAAACTAATGAATTATTATGTGTTCCACAATGTGACATGGCCTCATGTCCCAATCAAATTACCTTCATACATTCCAAATTTTGAAGGAAAATCTTGTGAGGACCCACGTGCTCATATCACGAATTCCCATCAATGGTGCTCTTCCAACTCATTGAACAATGACTCCATTCATTTGAGGCTATTTCAAAGAAAACTAACTAATGTACGATGAAGTGGTACATTGAACTCCCGTCATCCGTGTACGATAGTTTTCTTTACTTAGAAAGCATGTTTTTGAAACATTTTCAACTTCTTGTCCAGTATGATGTCAACATATACCTTTTGGAAACTTTTTGACAAAATAAGGACACTCATATATCTTATCATATTTAAGAGTGGAGAAGCATAAAGAGGCTTATCAAAGCCAACATTCCTCTCGAGTTCTTATTGGAATGGTTTTTGAAGTATTTACTAACTTATTTTTTTAAATACATGCCCACATCGAGAGTAACCACGGAGGAAGAAGACATTCGCAGGGCTCGATAGCTAGATTTGATCTATGCTCAATCTGGGTTTTTTAACAAAATTTTTCTTGAGGCACTGAGGTCTAATAATGAACTTGAGAAACCAAATACTGGACCACATGGTCATGGTGTGGTTAGTTCAGTAAGCACACCCACTTTAGAGTCAGTTGCTAAGAATCTACGTGAGCACTCTGTGAAGGATTATACATCAGAGGTAGCCAAGGATGCTACTGCCTAACCTCACAATGTCAATGTCTATTCAGCATATTCTTTCAAAAATAGAACTCAACAACCTAGTGGGAAAAAGAACAAAGGGAAGAAGGGTGAGGTGAAACAAAATAAAAAAAATTCCATGAACAATGGTGCGGGGCATAAGAAAGAGAAGAAGAAGGTCAAATTTCCTTGCAAGTTTTTCCAAGGAGACCATCTGGACTACCCATTCCCCTTGATATATAAAGAAAAAAATTTCTTAAAGAAACAACAACTGGTCATCCTAAAGGTTCCATTTCCCCAAGGACAAAATGCAGCTTCTAGTTCAAAATATGTTAGGGGAACACCAGGTTCTCCTCCAACTGATTAGTCTTATATTGATATGGTCTGATCACACGCTTTATTACATACCAAAAATTAAAAATATGAATCAGAGGATTAACAAAATGATAATTTAATTGTCGAACCTTCATCCCCACTCCCAATTGAAAAGTCAATTGAACCTATGCCTAAGATACCTAAAAGTGTATTTAAGAAGACATTCCATAACCTCAATGCGAGGGATAATTATAACTACTATGTGGTAGAATATCTAGCGCAAAAACCTTATGCAATGCAGGATTTAGAAGTGCTACAAAGATTCCCTTCACAACGAGATGCACTCTTAGAATCTATAGGAATTATGGACTCCACAAGCCTGTAGGCTAAGTTTAATATTTCTTAGGTTAAACCACTCCTTCCATACCATGTGGCATTTTCTATTAATTTTTTCCATGGTAGAAAAACCATTTTATGAACAATGAGTGATGAAGGTGATTCCACATATGTTATGTCGATCTCTTGTTGGAAAGATCTGGGATCCCCTGAGTTGGTCCCTACAAACACTTTGATGACTACTTTTGATGAAAGTCATTTCCATCCACATTGTATCTTTCCATATTTCGAAATAAAGTTGGGAGGAAAAGAAGTGTTCATTGAAATCAAAGTGCTTGATGATCCTTTGGACTACAATCTTCTTTTGGGGAGACATTGGACTTATGCATTGTTTATAATTCCATCATCTTCCTTCTAAGTCCTAGTGTTTCCAAATAAAGGTAAGTTGGTTAGAGTTGACCAACTGAGTTATAATCAGAAGGGTTGTTTGAATACCATTGATTCTACAGTTCCTTTGATTGATAAGTTGTTTCCGGCTAATGAAAATTTAGGGGTTGGAATGTATACATCACTAATGGGCACATTCGATATACCAGCTCCTATAAATTACTTAGGTTCAACAAGCGTTGGGAAGAATATCTCTACAGTTGTGGATAGAACTGACCCCTAGTCCCTACATTCACAGGAAGAACCTAAAGTGACTCTATCAGCAATAGAGGTAGTTTATCAATTTGTATTTGATTTTTATGTTGATTCCATCATGACTCCTCCAATCTCAGAAGAATCAGATGAAGACTACTTACTCGCATGGGAAGATAACTCCACATGCTCTTATGATTTCTTAGATATGATTTTACCATCTGACGAAGCCATTCTGGAAGCCATGTTTGGACTTGAGAAAATTTGTGAAGACCTTTATCATAAGTATTTCTTTCTTTCAGAACTAAGCAAGAAATAAAATTTGGAGTTCCATGTGAGAATGCTAGAGGGTGTTGATCTACCCGTTAATCCTTTTTATTAGGAGGGGATATTTTTTGAGGGGAACATGAAAAACATCTACAACATGATCCTAATCCATATCTCTATGAAAATTGATGTTGTGGAAAATATACATATCGGTGCAAATTGTTCTCCCAAAGATATTTCCAATTACACTTCCTTATTTAAGGAATTCCATGACGTCTTCACTTGGTGATATGAGGAGATGCCGGGAATTGATTCATCAATTATAGAACATGAAATATGAACCTATCCCAATGTCAAAACTATTTAGAAAAATATCAAAAATGTGAATATGTGGAAAGCAGAAGTCGTCAAGGATGAAGTAGAAAATTTTGTTGAAAATAGGTTTTATCTGTCTGATCTCTCCGACGGAATGGGTGGAAAATCCCATTCCAGTGGATAAAAAGCAAGGGACTATATGTGTCTCCATATAACTTTGTGATCTTAACAAGTATTTTGACAAGGAAAATTACTCCACGCCATTCATTGATCAAATCATTAATTTTTGTGTAGGTAGCGAGGTGTTATCCTTTATGGATGGTTTTTTGGGCTATAATAAAATTCAAATCAAACCAGAAGACAAGCACAAAACTTCCTTTATTTTTCCTTGGGGTAAATTTGTGTACAAGAAGATTCTCTTTAGCGTAAATAATTCTAGAGAAACCTTCCAGTAGGAAATGAATTTTTCTTTCCATGACATTAAGCACATTATCGAGCCTTACTTAGATGATATGCCGACCCATTCTTGAAATATGAACGACCATGCAAATCATCTTCGTTTAATTTTTTAATGAAGCAGACATTCCAAGATTAGCTTAAATACCCATAAGTGTGTCTTCTGCATCGATTCAAGGTAGTTACTCGGATTCTTAGTTTCAAATACAGGTATATGAGTGGATCCTTTAAAATTTGATTCAATTGCCAATCTTCCTCCTCCTCGATCTAGTAGGAAGTTACAAAGTATGCAGGGAAAGTATAACCGTCTTTGATGTTTTATAGTAAATTATTTCAAGATCACCAAGCATTTCATGCACTTGATGAAATAAGGCATCCCACTCATGTGGGATGAAGCCATACAATAATTGTTCGAGAAATTAAAAATGGAAATACTATCAGCTCCTCTCCTATATCCTCCAAAAGACACAAGATATTTTATATTATATCTGGACACATCTAAGTCAACGATATGAGTGGTGTTGGTTCAGGAAGATGATGAGATGCAAGAGCATGTTATCTACTATCTTAGTTGCATGTTAGAAGGTCCTACACTGAGATACTCTCAGAATGAGAAAATTGATTTGGAAATAGTTTAAGCTGTATAGAGGTTTAGACACTATATTTATCTAAAAAAAACCATCGTGGTTGCAGATGTAAATCCTTTCCAATATTTTTTATCTCGACAACTAATCAATGGAAAATTTAATAAATGGATCGTCATTCTCCAAGAGTTTGACCTTGATTTATCATTTTCTAAATCGAAAAAATTGTTACTGTTCATGGAATTGATTTCAGAATTCCCGACTGAAGTAACTGTAGTGGTAGAATATCAGTCTTTCCAAGATGAGTACATCTCCTTAATTTCGACTTTTGATCCTTGGTACATATATATACATGTATATCTCCATGTATTTAAGAGTCCTATGAATTTCTTGCAGTAATATAGACACAAATTAAGAGTGAATGAAAAAAAATACCTCATCATCAGTGGTACATTATATAGAAGAGGGGTAGATTCCATCTTATGTTGGTGCCTCACCCATGAAGAGGTTGGGCATGTCCTAAATGATTCTCATAGCTGAACATGCAGGGGTCATTTATCTGGGTTAGAAATGACCCAAAATAATTTACATGCTGGTTATTTATGGCCCATCATCTTTAAAGATTGTGTGGAAGCTGTGAAACGCTATCATCTATGTCCTCTTTATGCCAGGAAAATGTGGTCACATCCTACTCCTTTATTTCCCATGATCAAGGTAGGACCCTTCACCAAGTGGCGAGTTGATTTCATGACATGCAATCCAGTGTTTGATGGGGGACACATCTATATCATTATCGTTGTAGACTACTTTATGAATTGGCCAGAGGAAATGCCTACCTTTAAATCCGATGGTGAAATGACATCATATTTCATTTTCAACCAAATTATTGCTAGGTTTGGTATCCCAAAGAAGATTGTCGTTAACCATGGTAGTCACTTAAAGAACAATATGATAACTAAATTGACTACAATGCTGGTGTTTAGGCAATACTATTCATCTTCCTTCTACCCTCAGGTGAATGGACAAGTATAGGACGTTAATAAGACATTGATAACCATTCTCAAGTGCACCATAAATGTGAGTAGTTCAAATTGTCACATCATGTTCTATCTTGCACTTTGGGAATACAAAATGAATATCAAGACTTCCACAGGACTCTCTCCTTTCTAGCTCATTTATGGGGTGGAATCAGTCACACTGGTTGAGTGTGAAACGCCATCTTTGAAAATTTCTATTCACGTACTTCCTGACACTACTGATATTGAGGAACGTTTGCCACATTTCGAACATCTATATGAGCATTTTAAATATGATCTCACAAAAAATGAGGCACATAAGAATTGAGTAAAGAACCAATATGATAAATCTATGACACCTAGGGATTTCTTAGATGGAGAACTTGTCTTTCGCTGGGATCAGGACAAGGAACCCCTAGGGGTAGGAAAACTTAAATCCATGTGTTTAGGATTGTACCTCATGTCTATAGTATTAAAGAAGGCAGTGTATGAGTTAGTCGATTATGATGGAAATAGGTTGTCAGAGCCTATTGGAGACATTTACCACCATACACACTCATTTTGGTCAATTTGGCCTAGTTAAAACACTATCCTAAGTTTTATTGACTTAATTGACATTAGAGGAGCATTGTATGACATTAGCATGAGCACACCCATGCCTACCTTTAGTCAAGGACGGTAACTAATCCTTATCCTTCATTCGGGGAGGCTAACTCTAGTACTCCGGGGGTGATCCGAGTGTCATAAATGCTCCATATTGCTAACCGATGGTTACAATCAGTTAAAAAGAGCAGTGAAGGCACCTGCTTTCATTAAATTGATTATTTAATGATGATTTAATGAACTAGAGTCAACAGGGGCACCTCCAACCAATTTTGATGGTCAGTTACACTTCAACTAACCTCATCGGGGTTCATTGGAGTCATTGATGTGCTAACACTTGTTGGTTGGCTTGTCGTGACATGTGTCTGAGCTACTTTTAGTTAGAATCAGTCATTTATTATACTCTGACTTCAATTAGGGCTCAGTTGAGTCAATTAGGGTTTCAATCAGTGGTTAACTTAAGTGTTTACTATGGCTTACATTTAGTTAATCTAGACTCACTCATTCAATTTGAATGACCTCGTTGGGAATTCAAATTGTCTTGGCATTCATGCATCTGGCATGATCATTGTATTGTATCGTCATTATTTTTTTTATTATACATGTAACACCCTAGTTTTGACCCTAATGCATTAAATATACATGATATATATATTGTAAATAATCATGGTGTGGAGCTAAAGGAAAAATCCCCACCATCGGTGTGGTCATGTTATGTTTCAGAGATTGGAATTGTTACCAATGGTATATTGGGATATACGGCACATATTAAGTTGTGGCATCATGCAACTATGCATTTTAATTAAAATAACCCCAACCAGCTATGTCAATGCAACCAAATTGGAAAGGGCACGATTTTCCTAAGGATAAGGGGGGGATAGTTAAACCTTGAACCTATGGGGAAAATCCATGTGTCAACCAACCAGTTAATACTTATGTTGGTTAGTTGGGGGCAGTTATTGCTAGGGGTGGTGGGTGGTAGGCTTTCCCACATGCACACTCCACTAGCTGGATCGTCCATTCACGTGGGGGAAAGGAAAACAACAAGGGATGCTTCCACTCTCCCACTCTCTCTAGTTTTGCTCACTCTCCATCATTTTTTGTGTTCATGTTCTCATGCATAAGGTTTTTTGGTGGTTTTCCTTCATGCAGAGCTGGAAAACGGAGGGCTGTCACCCATGATTTTCCTAGGGGAGGAGCCATATGCGATTTCTGCTAGGTGTATGTTTCCTCACCAATGGTGGTCTATGTATGTTCTTCCTCCTGTCTATGAAGAAAATCATTTTTCCCTTTTGTCCCATTAATGGACTGTGTAATGATCCTGTTTCTTCGTTGTGAGATTGGAATGTTACTCTTCCCCTCATCTGTGGATGCTGTGAGTTCACCCACATTTTGTTGGCGGTGTTTTGCTTCATGTTTTGGGAGTTGTTGTAGGTTATACTTGAGTCATTTTGGACACAATAGAGCTAAGAATGATTTCAGTATTGATTTCCCCTATCAAAGTTGTAATTGCTAGTTTCGCTGCATGCATGCAATGGTGGGTCTTCGGACTGTGTTGGAGTCGGAATGAGGGCCTCGTTTGCTTAAAAAACATGGTGGGTTTGGGAACCACAAAGATAGAGCTAGAGGGTTGGATTTATTCTCCACAACCCCTGAATAGCACTGGAAGAGAGCTCAGGGATTGAGGGACTATGTAGCAGAGAAGGGATTGATTTCCTTGTGTTGGGTGTTTGTGGGTGTCCCAGAAGTCAGATTAGTTCTAGTGTAGCTATCCTTAGCTCTTCAATGAGCTCACCAGCTTAGCATTAGCCTTTCCTAGCTCCTGGATCGCCTGAGAAACGCAACTTTGTTGGCTTCACTGATCCGTTGTTTTCCTGAGAAACCCAACTATGTTGGCTTAGCTGATCTATTGTTTGCCTGAGAAACCCAACTGTGTTGAATTGGCTGATCCGTTGTTTGCCTGAGAAGCCCAACTATCTTGGCTTGGTTGTTTTGTTATCCTTGGCTATGTGTAATCCTGCTAGTTCCTTATTCCTTGGGGAATCATGCCCGGCTCCAGTGTGGAAGCGTTGCTGAGAGATTAAGGAGCACAGTTGCCTATGGGTGGGTGGAACATTGGAGCGATGTAGCTAGTTTTGGGGCAGTTCTTATAAGATAAGTATTCTTGACTAATCTGCTTTTGCAATCATGTTTACTGTTAATGAATTATGATGATGGACATGTTGAATGTTGAATTGTATGTTTTGGTTCCACTGAGTATATGTATGATTATGCATCTTAGTATGTAGTATGTTCAATCATTTGGGTTTTTATATGTATGTACATGTTCATGGGGTGGTTTTCCCATATGGTTAATGGCTTGGTAGCATCCTCTTCGTCGGTCGGAAGGTCGAGGACGTTACAGTGCGGTATCAGAGCAAAGGTTGCAGCATGGGCCTGAATGGGCTATGAAGATGTAGTGACAGAGCCATCATTGCAAAATTTGGGCCTTAGAGGGCCACAAGAAACTAGTTAGCAGAGGGAGGTTTCCCTCTGCCCAGAAGAAAATGAACGACAAAAGAAAATTTACTAAGTTTCGGGCTCATCGGATCATCGAAGGACTAAGTGGGAATATCCTTTGATACATCGAACAATTTAGTCGGAAGGCCACCCGACGATTTATAGGCAGACAAAATTTCACAAAATTCATCTAAGTGTTCGTCGGATCATCGGTAGTGAATAGTTTTAGTGGGAGCCACAGTTTCGGCGGAGATAAGCCAGAGACCGCTGAAACATTGACCCCTTTTATTTGAAGGACCACCCCATGAGGGGCAGGAAGAAATAATTCATGGAATTTTTATAAGTATTAAGCCGTCATCTCATCAAAAAAATTAGGCGGATAAACCTCCGATGCAAACCTCGGCGGTGACAAAAATTAGTTAGATGGATCGACAAAATTTAGTTGATCAACCAGTCGAAATGGTGGCCCAGATCCCCTAAAGATCATCGAAACGTCGACAATAATTAGTGGATGAGAGAGCTGACATAGAGGAAAAAGAAGGAATTTCCCTGAAAATTATCTTAAGTGTGAAGACTATCGGTGATCGGTAAAGATTAGTTGATTGGATCGTCAACTATTAGATGATGCAAGGGCCGAAACGACCGCTCCGTATGGCTAAGGATCATCAAAAGGTCGATGGAGTTTAGTAGATGGCGTAGTCGATGAAGTGGTAAATGTCAGCGAAGGAGAAAGGAAGTTTTCGCTGAAAAATAGATGATGAAGAAGCCACAATGTCGACAGAAATTAGATGATGAGGGTGCCAACACGGAGGAGAAAAGAGAATTTTTAGAAAATTCTCTAAGTAAGGAAATCATCGGTGAAATTTAGATGATGGAGCTGCCAATGCGGCGACAAACACCGAAAGAATTTAGTTGTTCGGGCTACCAAAACATCAAAGGAAAATAGTTGATGGGACCACCGATACGTCAGAGCAAGTCAGTGGATTGGGTCACCGATGCCACGAAAGAAATTAGTCGTTGGGTCCACTGATGTGTCGAATGAATTTATCTATTGTTGAGTGCACCGTTGCGGCTGCCATGTGGACTAGCACTTCAAAGATTAGAATTTAAACCACTGATGCTTCGATCGCCGACACGGAGGACGTAGTATAACACTAACTTGGGAGTGGTCCTAACCTGTGTGGTATGGATTTTCTACGATGGTTTGACATTGTGTATGTGGTCGAGATCTAATATGCAGACAACACTCTTAATGGGATGACATTGTGTATGTGGTCAAGATCTAATCTACAAACAATACTCTTAATGGGCTGACATTGTGTATGTGGTGATGATTGGATTACCAACCCTTTCACCTCCCCCGCTATTAGATATTGTTTCCCTTTCCCTTTCCATTTTCCTATACATTCATCCCTGAGATATATTTCATTATTTCATCGTTTTCCTTTTACATTATACATGTTACATCACCATGATTTAACTAGTGCATGGTTTGACTATGAAAACAAAACGTGTTACAATGTTTGTAGGGATGGACTTGGCCTTGAGCTCCATTCCATGAACTAGTACATAAATTAATTTACATCTTATATTCTATTAGAATGATATGGGTTAGGAATGAGAGGTATTACATCCCCTGTCGCGTAAAGAAACTTCATCCTCAATGTTATCATTCCTTTAGACCTTAATTTTGTATTCCATATTATTGCATGAAACAACTAATCTATTTTTAGTTTTTGGTTACCCCTATTGGGCCTTCCATGATAACCACATACCAATAATGTTCCCGAAATAGATTTCAATCCTTTTGCATCGTACCACATCTATGCACTACAAAAATAAGTACTAAGTTTCTCCAACCCAATGTGTAACATGTACATATGTATGAATACCTTACATAAATGGAAAAGGATAACTCAAATATA
>LPNX010334648.1:47498-74284 GCA_001517045.1 Pseudotsuga menziesii | reverse complement strand
TTTTTCTAGGGTTTTGGTTGAACAGTTTGAAGACAAGAGGGAAAACATTCATAAGACCAAAGAAAACACTAAATCATGAGCATTTGAATGACTAATATGTATAACATATAAACCATAATCCAGCAGAATAAACATAATACTAAGTTTCACCCATAGTTAGAAATCATTTCAAGCATTAAAACATTAAACAGGAAATGAATATACCAACTAAGTAATTAACACAAATTAGAAATGAAACCAGTCAATAATAAAAAGGGCATATAGTGCATATATTTCACAGTTCAATCATCAAAAACACATAAGCGTCTTTACACTTAGCTGATAAACAAAGCCTAATAGCCTCCTCTTGTTAGCAAAAAACCCCTCTTTGTCTTCTTTCAAACTTACATTTATCCTATTATTTCAAAAACAGTTGCATAACTGAACCCTAACTACTTTTAGGTCATATATTGAATTGTTCAATATAAACTAACATTATACAAAAATAAAATAAAATAACTTTTCGAACTAACAAATAACTTCTCTCCTTAAACAACTTTACTAGTCTTTTGTTGCTTCAGCTAATAGAGCAATCCCCTCCAAAGCCCGAGCTTTCCTTCTAGCTATCAAGTGATCTACCTCTATGTCTGCAATCCTAATTATGCTCTGTCAGGTCCTGGATCGTTTGCTTTGGCTCTGTGAATTGATTCTCTGTTTTCCTTTTCCTTTTAAGAGCTTTCTTAGATACTGCAATCAATTCCTGGTAGTGATTGTTTTTTAAGATGGACAATGCTTTTAACTTCATGAATGTTAAAACAACTAATCCAGCTGCTGAAATCCTATTCTCCTATTTGTTAGGTGTTGAACTACATGCCCAATCTTCTTGGACCATTTTGACACTCCAGACAACCTCTCCCCAAAACTCTAATTTTAGTTTGTTTCAAAATTCTGATTTTCAAGTATTGATTTTTCACCTTGATCTCCACCTGCTCTACGTGCATTTCAGGAAAAACGTGATTCGAAACACCTTTGTCTCATTATGGTCTGCTATGATTATTTCCTCACTTCTACAAGAAACTGCCATGATTCACCTTCATGATGATACTCACACTTGTCACAATGATTAATATTTGAATGTTGCCACGGTATCAGCATCTCCCATCACTGACAACTAATTTCTATTAGCATCGGTGATTAGGACCCCAAGACTACACATATTGGCGCTTCCAATTACTAGCTTGTTGGCGATCAGAAGCTGTAATCACTAATACATCGAAACCTCAAGACTGAATGTTGCTGCAATGTTGGTGCTTTAAATCACTAGCTTCAGGATCGGTGATCGGAGGCTCTAGCAACTATATCGTCGGAGCTTTATACCGGAATGTTGCCACAGTGTCGGTGCTTTAAACCACTAGCTTCACAATTGGCGATTAGAAGCTATAGCAACTATCTCATCGGAGCTTTATACTGGAATGTTGCTGCAGTGTCAACACTTTAAATCACTAGCCTCGCGATTAGCGATCGGAAGCTCTAGCAACTATCTCATTGAAGCTTTATACCGGAATGTTGCCGCAGTAACAGCGACATAGAGAACTAAATCTCCGAAACATTGAATGATTATTTTTAACTTGCACGACTTTCTTGTAGCGCCTGTGTGCATTTTTTTTTGGCTTGCACTAGAAAAAAATTCAAGTTAATGATTTTCAAAAATTAATCTCATGATATAGGTTTAAACTTTGTTTAGGAGTCCTAACTAAAATTTTATGTTATTTTTTTAGACTTTGTAATCCATATAATCCTTATACAAACCCTTTTATTATGAAATCAAACTAAAACTTGTAAAATTAAAGTAAAAACATCAAATAACATGAAAGCTAAAGGGAAAAAACTCAAACTATCCCAATGAACAAAATTTTCTAGGAATAAAGAATAAAACCAAACTTTAGAACATAAACAAAAGTATTAAAAGATGGAAAACAAAAACATGACCTAACATCTAGCTCCTGCTGCGAGATGAAGTACTCCTTGTGAGGCTTCAAGAACCTGTAGACTAGTGCCTTCTGTAACTAAAACTGCCAGCTATTCTGTAAAACATCCATTGGCCTATGGAGTCTTTATTCAATCCTTCACACACTGATATATACAATGAAAATCAAATATCTTTCTTTGAGGAACCTTCCATTTACTGAATCAAATTGTAATCCTATTTCCAATGTAACCAGAAAAAAATTTCATCAACCCACCAAAACTTGTTTCCAACTCCGAATATATATATAATCAGAAATATTGGAAAGTATGAAGAGCAAAGATCTAGAAACGTATACTCACTTTCATCAAATGTTATCTCTAAAATAACAGATTTATAACTTAGTATTGACTCTAAATAATTTGCCACTGGATCATAAAAATTTCCAAAAGTTACCTCTTCCTCTTCTATGAAAAAGATAGGCTGTCCATAAGAATATTTTGTTCCATGAATATCAAGCAAGGATTGGTGATAAAATACATCAGGATCATTCTGAATTTTCCCTCCGAATTTTTTTTGATAGTATCATCAATAATGTCAACAAGATGAACCTCCATTTTCACACTATCTTCAAATGGATAACTATCATGCATTGGCTTTGGATGTTCAAGGATAATGGACTGAATGCATTCTTGAATCTACTGATCAAATTGTGCCATATCACATACCTCACACATTTATGGGTCTTTCTTTTCAATTTCATCATCATATTTATTAAAATTAGAGTATCTTCATAATGGTTTTCAACAACAAATTTATCATAACCATGAATATAAGAAACTTCTGAAAAAATGTGAACAACCTGGATTTCATTGATTTTAGTGTCAAAACAAAAGGGAATAGAATATAATTCATCACCGAATTCTTCTCTTGGAACCCTAATCTCTTCATCATAACGAGGAGCATTCTAGGAAATTTCAAATGATGATGTTGAAGGTTCGTATTTTTGTTCAATACAAAGCTGATCTTTAACACAACAATGATTACCAATAGTTTGTTGAACAAGATATTGATATTCAATAGGATTAGCATTCAAATGATTATTAAGAATGTTGAAATCATTATGAGAATATTCCAAATTATATCTGCTAATCTCATCACTAGAATAATCTTCAACCTGACCTGAAACAACAACTTGATTATCGTAATGATCATGGAATTCTTCCTTGACAACAGTATCTTAAAATGTTACCTCTTCATCTTCAACAAATTATGAAACTACAACTTCTTCATGATATTTTTTGAATCCTTGATTTTACTTATCATCATGATTTTTTGAATCAGAAATTTTATTATTAAAATCAAATTGCTCACAAGAATCTTTAGAAAAGAGTTCAGCTGAGAACCCATACTTACAATGTTTCCAAAAACATGTGTGGAATTATTTTAGTGAGGAGATGCTAGTGGCGAGAAGAGAAAAATACCATTCTCGTGCATCTTGCTCGAGTGAATACATGAACATCTTCATGAGCACATCTTCATGCTGTGTATTTAACTGAACCATATATTGATGAAATCTGATGAGGTGATCTGAAGGATTATCCTCTTTGCTTTCTCTAAACTATGGAAGACAATCTCCCCAAACATCCATAGTAGGTACTGGATTTGGAAAACCTGGAACAACGAAAAAATTGAAAGGTGCAAACCTTCAAGCCAGAATGGCTTCCATGGTCTTCATCCTATGCATCTCGAACTAATGGAATCGCTAATCAATTTGTCATGATAGATTTTGTTTTTTCTCCTCAAAAAGTGGAAAGGGTGACAGTGGGTCAAATTAATTACGACTGTATAAAGCTGGTGATGACTGAGACCTTTTGATTTTCCTAGCTATTTTCAAAATCTATTCTGGGTCTGAAACACCCAGCTGTAAAGGTGAACTAGGTCTACTCCTTGTTCCAACTCCCTTAGTAGCCATTGTGAAATACTGGTGAAAAGTAGTCTTTAAAATTTCTTGGTTTACATTCACCTCTCAAAACTAGTGAAATGATAAGTATCCCAAGGAAAATAGGTTTTCAACTTTGTTCCCCGGCAATGGCACCAAAGATGTTAGTGCCATAAATTGTTCCCAGACTACAAGAGAACAAGCCAACACAATCTCAATAAACACAATAAAGTAAAATAGGATTTTTCTAGGGTTTTGGTTGAACTATTTGAAGACAAGAGGGAAAACATTCATAAGACCAAAGCAAACACTAAATCGTGAGCATTTGAATTACTAAGATGTATAACATTCAAACCATGATCCGACAGAATAAAAACAATACTGAGTTTCACCCAGAGTTAGCAAGCATTTCAAGCATAAAAACATTAAACAGGAAATGAATATACCAACTAAGTAATTAACACAAATTAGAAATGAAACCAGTCGATAATCAAAAGGGCTTATAGTGCATATATTTCATATTTCAGTCATCCAAAACACATAAGAGTCTTTACACTTACCTGGTAAACAAAGCCTAATAGCCTCCTCTTGTCAGCAAAAATCCCCCCTTTGTCCTCTTTCAAACTTACATTTATCGTGTTATTTCAAAAACAATTGCATAACTGAACCCTAACTACTTTTAGGTCATCTATCAAATTGTTCAATATAAACTAACATTATACAAAAATAAAATAAAATAACTTTTCAAACTAACAAATAACTCCTCTCCTTAAAGAACTTTACTAGTCTTTGGTTGCTTTAGCTAATAGAGCAATCCCCTCCAAAGCCTGAGCTTTCCTTCTAGCTATCAAGTGATCTGCCTCAATATTTGCAATCCTCATTCTGTTGTGTCAGCTCCTAGATCATTTTCTTTAGCTCTGTGAACTGATTCTTTGTTTTCCTTTTCCTTTTAAGAGCTTCCTTAGATACTGCAATCAATTCCTAGTAGTGACTATTTTTTAAGTTGGATAATACTTTTAACTTCATTACTGTTAAAATAACTAATCCAGCTGCTAGAATCATATTCTCCTATCTATGAGGTGTCGAACTACATGCCCCAATATTCTCGGACCGTTTTGACACTCGAGAGGACCGCTCCCCAAAACCCTAATTTTACTCTGTTTCAAAATTCCGATTTTCAAGTACTGATTTTTCGCCATGATCTCCACCTGCTCTACATGCATTTCAGGAAAAATGTGATTCGAAAGGTCTTTGTCTCGTTATGGTCTGCTATCATTATTGCCTCACTTATGCAAGAAATCACCATGATTTGCCTTCATGATGATACTCACACTTGTCACAGTGATTAATATTTGAATGTTGCCATAGTATTGGCATCTCCCATCACTAACAACTAATCTTTCTTAGCATCGACGATCAGAACCCCAAGACTAAATGTATCAACACTTCCAATTACTAGCTTGTTGGTGATCGGAAGCTGTAATCACTAACACATCGAAACCTCAAGACTGAATGTTGCCACAGTGTTAGCGCTTTAAATCACTAGCTTCACGATCGAAGGCTTTAGCAACTATCTCATAGGAGCTTTATACCGGAATGTTGTCGCAGTGTCGGCGCCTTAAACCACTAGCTTCACGATCGACGATTGAAAGCTCTAGCAACTATCTCATCGTATCTTTATACCGAAATGCTGCCATAGTGTCAATGCTTTAAATCATTAGCTTCATGATCGGTGATCAGAAGCTCTAGGAACTATCTCGTTGGAGCTTTATACTGGAATACTACAACAGTGTCGTCGACATTGAGAACTAAATCTCCAAAATGTTGAATGATGATTTTTAATTTGCATGACTTTCTTATAGTGCATATGTGCATTTATTTTTGGCTTGCGCTACAAGAAAATTCAAGTTAATGATTTTCAAAAATTAATCTCATGATATAGGTTTAAACTTGGTTTAGGAGTTCTAATTAAACTTTTATGTTACTTTTTTAGACTTTTTAATCCATATAAGCCTTATATAAACCCTTTGATTATGAAATCAAACCAAAACTTGTAAAAATAAACTAAAAAAATCAAATAACATGAAAGCTAAAGAGAAAAAACTCAAGCTATCCCAATCAACAAAATTTTCTAGGACTAAAGAATAAAACCAAACTTTAAAACATAAACAAAGGTATTAAAAGATGAAAAACAAAAACATGACCTAACATACTCTATTCATATTTTATGACATACCAACATAAGGATGACACCCTTCATTGTATTTTTGACAGCCCTTGGACATATCTCCTTCATATTCTATTGACGACATATGCCTCACCCAACATGAGGATGATACCCTTTAATGGTTTTTTTGTATCCTTGAGTTTATCTCCTACCTATATTTTTCAATATTTTCTTGCATCTAGTACCACACCAAGTCTTACTAAGTAGCACACAAAGTGCTAAAACAAATAGCACACCTAGTGCTAATAGTAGACTGAGTACTAACAGTGCACCAAGTACAACACCAATATCAGGCGATCCCTTTCATAAAAACATAAAATGGGAGGTTATTCTTTTCAAGGATCCCATACTTTTATGAAAGTCTTCTTGAGGGAATTAATGTGTGTGGAAAGAAGTCTCATAGGAGATCTTACAACCGAGCATCCCATGTTATGATCATGGGTACTTAGCTAGTTGTGGGGATCTCATACATATTGATGTCTCTTTTATTGAGTTAGCTCTAGTTTAGGGAATTTATTCATTTATTTATTTATGCACTTTATTTTTCAGTTATCGAAACCATTGTTCATAAACATGAGGTGCTTCCTCATAGTATTTTACTTCGCAAAGATCATGTGAAACCAAATCCTTCTACCTGCAAGTTCTCGGTATCATGTCATTAATACACACAGTCAAAGATTTTTCTAGTAAATTCACTTACAATGATCATGTAAATAGACTTTTAATTCTATGCATGTTCACTTTTATAGTGCCTAGAATTATTACAATGCGATTAATAAATGCGCCAAAACATTTCCGTGCAAATTCATATTTATAGGCCCATTCTTGGATATTCTTTTATAGAAAAAATACATTCAGCATTTATGTGTCATATTTTTACTTTTCTGTATACCTAATATATTTACTGTACTTCACATGATTTAGTTACCTTTTTCGACCTCATCATTATGCTATTGGTATATCTAATGCTACCTAGTTAAGAACAATAACTTTTCATTTTTCTTTCCACCTTTAGTTCACAACCATCCTTAAGGTTTCCACATTTTAAATTTTTTCTCTTTAAATAAAGATTTGTGTAGTCATGTACACCAAACTACTCATGCATACTTCTTTTCACATACTTTAAGTCATGCATACTTCTTCTCAAGTATTACACTCAAGAAGGTTTGCACCTCGAAATATTTGATCCCTTTCGGAGCTTGATAGAACCTAGGATTTGGATCTAGTAACTATTTTTTTTTATGAGATACACGTTTGGGTAATAAATGCATTGCATATAATAATGTAGAATAACGAAATTGCTAACATGATCATAATGTTTAATATTTGAAGAATTTTACTTTTGAAGCCATAATAGTTGCGGCCGATTTTTATCATAGATTTGATGATGCTTTATGTGCTTTTAAAAACCAGAAAAATGATTTAAATAGTCATGTTTATCATAGTTTCGATGATACTTTATGTGCTTTTAAAGAAAAGGAAAATGATTATAAATACTATTTAAATGTTAGTTTTATAAGGATAAATAACTAGCTTGTATATTTTATGATATAACTTTACCAAAGTTTTGGTAGACATAGACCATTTTTTGGTTTATGCAATTCTCTTATAGAATGAATTTCGATCGCTATTTGTACTTATTTCAGTTAATGTTTTGTTAAAGCATTATAAACGGTTGATGAATGCATTGTAAAATACAAGAAGGTGCCAACATTGTACCCTATGAATGTATGTAGTGATGCACCTTAATATATCAATGCAATAGTTTGATTGAGGAACCGTGTGAAGAAATGGCTTGCTATTCTTCTATTCTTTGAATTGCTAGTTAGTTCGTAAGTTCTACAAGTAAAGGAGGAACTTGATATGTCTATTTCTTGTAGAATAGGTCATAAGGTATGCATGTAACTCTATCTTACTATGCATATAAAGTAATACTTGAGGTGCAAAACTAGAAGTAATAGCAGTAATTGTGACCCAGAGCCCCACGAGTATGTGATGGAGAGCCCGGATGGGTGGTTTCCAAGATGAATCCCGTAATTATGGAAGCAAAATCTTCCAATGCTATGTGCGATGGGTGCAACATTGATTTTCACACTATTTATGAAAATTAATCGCCCTATCTATTTTCGCAATAAACAGGATGCGATTTCTTTCCTTCCCGCGAGCAAATTATCTATATATAACATGTGAAATTTTATGTATTTTTGCACTCGGGGTATTCGGATTATGCGAAGTAGGGTTTCTGGGTTGATGACTTGAAAAAGTAGAGTAAGTTCGTCATAGTTGAACGTGGAGTTTGTAGCAGACAGAGGGAACATAAATAGAAATCCATCGCAGCAAAAGAGATTTGACAAACTCCATGGAAACAAAGGGAAAGATTAAATGGTCCTGTTGGAATCCCACCAAAAGACAAAAAGAGATTTCAGAAAAGGCCATTGTAACCCTAGTCGCTCTCACATAGATGAGATTACAAATCTACTCAAACAACATGGCAATGTAGAAGCAAAGAATGTGTTTTATTGGTTTCACAATAGTCACGCGCGTTACAAGAGAAAACAGAAAAAGGAGACTCGTCAGATGCAGCAGTCTCCTAGTGAATCAACATTACCTCAGTGTCATAATACCCAGGGGACCCATCAGATGCAGCAGTTCCCTACTGAATCAAGAGTACGTCAGCGTCAGAATGAAAAGGATATTATTGTCAAAATCTTGTCCAACTAAGGGTAAACTGTACTTGCTTTCAACAGTTATGGCCGAGTGTTCAGCACAGGTAAGGACCCAGGAGGATTTAAGTGGTAGTCTTTTAGTCTCGATTTTTAAATTTTTTCCATTATTTCTATTAGATTTCACATATCTTGTTGTCCCTCTTATTAATTGTCCACGCGGTAATTTATATTATTGCTTCTAGTGGCACACAAATTCACCAGATTCAGCCTTTGGTACATCAATGAAACAATATTTACAATCTGTTGGTAATGAAACGTTTTCTGAATTTCATGGTTTCACAAACAACATGTGGAACAAAGGAGCCGTTGCAAATTGCAGATGGGCACATCATTTTACAGACAACCGCATAAGTAATGTTAATTGACGAAAACCTTAGATCCAAGTGCACTAGTAGTTTTAATGGTCACATAGATACCAACAATATTAGGGGAGAAGGAGGTGAATGGTTGTATTTGAAGTTTGTACCCTAGATACAACAAAATCGCATACTCAAAGCCTCTCGATACTCAAAAAATTTCCATAACTATAATTCCAGTCTAATCCATTAATAAATTTGGTAATCCATTAATAAATTTGGTATTTTAAATATAAAGGGAGGAGGATGAGGGGTGCAGCGTGGGAGGAGCATGGGGTGCACTGGGAGGAGAGCTGCGAGTGGAGCTGGAGCTGGAGCTCCGGAGGAGGGGAGGCAAATTTGGATTTGCATCTGAGGAGGTCTCTAGAGCTACTAATAGATTACCTGATCAGATTACTCGTCTCGAATAGTTGCTTGATCAGATTCCTCGTCTCGAATAGCTGCTTGAGAAATTTTTTTTTTTTTGTTAATATTTTTGTTGTTTTGGTGTATTAATATAGCGAATGTATTTCAAACGAAACTTTACCACCTTACATTATTAGGATGACAAAATATTTACTACATTTTACATTAGTTAGATCTCTCCCGTAATATTCACTAACAGTATTATTTTTTGCCTACATGTTACAAACATTACAAATGTTACATCATGTTACAAGATCTCTCCCATAATATTCACTATCACTTTTATTTTTTTTGACATGTTACAAACGTTACTAACTTTACAACACGTTACAAGATCTCTCCCATAATATTCACTATCACTATTATTTTTTGTTGACATCTTACAGAAGTTAATAACGTTACATCACGTTACAAGATCTCCCTTGTACTCGGCTGTAGAGCACCTCTCGGTGCAATTAATCATCATATTTATTAGATTCACAACTATCATTTAAAGTAAGTCAACAACACAAGCACTATCATCATCATAAATTAAATGGTTGCATTCACATCTGAACATAACCAGCATAGATCCAAATCCTAGGCTCTATTAAGCGCAGAGAGGGATCAAATCTCTCGAGGTGCAAACTTCTTCTAAGTATTGCATTCAAGGAACTATGAGCTTTGGTGTGTCCCATATAGCCATCGATTTGATTCAAAATAAAAGACACATCTTTTTATTCAAAATAAGCTACTTTCATGTTGGAGTCCAGCTCAGGGGTATCCGGATTAAGACCCGGAATGGTTCCGGGTCATGGTTTGGTGGAATGTGGTAGTTCCCAAGGTATTTGGTCATCAAAAAATAGGTCAAATCTTCCTTTGAATTGTTAATACTGGTTATTTAAATTGTGCAGGTTCAGCCATTAAAGGAGCTTCTGAAACTTATAGGTATGAAATCCTAGTATGTCTAATTCGTTTCTAGCATAGACGTTGGCTGCTTTAGGTAAAGGTTCATATTGTTTTTTCTAACCCTATAAATGGTTGTTCTATCCATATCTTCTAGGGATTACATTTCTAAAGTATAACCCTAGGCTGCAAATTATATCTCATGATGTATTCACGAGGGTTTATTCAATTGAGTTTGTTTCTGTATTTATCTTTAATGATTAAACTAGGTTTATTGTAAACTAGGTTTTGTTTTAGGTTACTATATAGTTGTTCTTTTAGCCTTGCTTACTCTACTGACATATTCTATTTGTCAGCAGAGGCATGTTTAGATTTACATAGATTAATCTTAGAAGTAGGTTCTAAATACATATATGTATAAACTTACAAACTAGATAAACCAAGTTCTGATCTACAAACTCAAATATTATATTATATATAAATATATATAGTCATCAACAGTAAACAAATCAAATACTATCTATAAATACACATTAGCAGTTACAGAATGTAAATTATGAATCTAACAAACCAATTATAGACTATAATTATTCCACCTTAAAATATAAGATAAATAAACCATTAACGACCTTTCAAAGTCTGCATATTAAATACCTATTAACTATTGCATCATTCCATTAAATAAACATCATCTTAAACAAATAAACAAGAATTATCGTGACCATTATTTTTTTCCAAGATTCACATCTATGTTCCTACACTAAATCCAGAGTCCTAAAATCTAAAATAAAGAGCATCATAATCGCATGCACAAATCATTTGAAGGTCCCATCTAATATCACTCATAAACTATCACATATAAATTAACCAAGTAAACATTTAAAACAAATTAAAGAGCTCTATAATATATAATAGAGGTCGTGGTATCGACCCCTGTGGGTTTACAAATCCAAGTCGCAGGCCTCATTTAAAACAACCATAACATATATACATAAACAATAACCAAATTACATAACTCAACAGTCATCCCATATAGAGAATTAAGCACCATATAAGTTCATACACAGGAATCGTTCTCAATTATAAACCATATCGAAATTTCGTTACATCAAGCACGAACATGATTGAACCCTGTGGTTATTTGTTTACCAAGGCCACGCTATACTAACGTATGCAAGATTCATTATAATAATCGCGATAATATTAATAAACACACAAATACGCTACTGCTAAGTCATGAGGTTTATGCTTCTATCCCTATGATGTAGCACGGCCTCGGCTAGAATAATTATTACATAGTCCCTTTTTTTTTTTAAACATAAAACTATGAAGCCATTCTAGGTTATACCTAGGTCCTTCCACAATCCACATTACACCATAAGAAAATGATAATAGTAAAAAAAAAAACGTTAAGCTATGTGTAGCATTCACCCAAGCCATGGCTTGTAAAATAAATTACACAGTATAGTATATAAACAACAAACTAGCACTATCAATGATTTCGCAGCAACCCTAGGAAGAGCCAATTCCATACACGGCATGGCTTCACCCTTTCCCTGTCAACTATTATAGTCAAGATCTAAATAAATCATTTATACATAGTCCATCAACGAAGGAAATTGTTTCTTTTAACCCACAATAAATAATGCAGCATAAATTCCACCCACGGACAGTAATGTAATAACCATTTCCAATTCATAAACGCAACATATCTTTACATAGTAATTCTATTATCACAGTCAAGTCCACACAGGCGTGCCAAGGGCTATGGCACCATTGCAAGCAATGGTGCAACCCATGGCTTAAAATCCCCAACTCCAAAGCAATGATTTGCATAAGCATAACTTATACATATAGCCTGTAAGGGCATAAAATTCTCCACGGCTTAAAAGACTGAAATTATATAAAAACCAAAGACTATTTACATAGGTTTGAAGGCTCATCAAAACCCCACGGAGAAACCCCAAACCAAACAAAAAAAATGAAACAAATATAGGCCAAGAGGTGGCAAGCGTAAGCTTGGTAATAGGCTTACCTTGCACCATATGACTTCATCCTTTCCCGGACAGTGAAGCTTGTCAAGTTAACCCGCCTTGCACCAACCTAGGTACCTGCAACCATGAATGACGAAGGATAAGGAGCATAAACTGTTGAACCCACAACATAAGTTATCAAATGCTGCTATGAAATCAACGGCACTTACCTTCAATTCCCTGGAGGTCACCTCCATTTCCCCTGCGTAGAACCAATACCAAACCCCAAACAATCAAACAAAATGACAAGTCCATCTTGAGTCAAGCCCTCAGTTTGGGCTGCCACGAAAACCAAGGTGCATTAATGGCACTAGTTGGTATCCATCATCAAGGCCAAAATCCACTTTTCTGTAGTTTGGTATCGTTGCAATAATGATAGCCTCCATCCACATGCAAGTCTTAAGCCCCATTAACATATGGTTCAACCATATCATAACTCGCCACCCCGAGCTTGCTCATAAGGTAATCGTATAGGGTATAGTATAAATGATAGACCCTTTAATATATTGCACCAACCCAAAGTCCTTGCACCATGTGCAAAGTAGAACATAGGATATATATCATTAGACTTAGGCTTAAGTCTTAATATTGTACAAGCCCACTAAGCTTAATGCTTAGTAACCATGCCAATATGGAATATGCCATGGTATCAATGTTAATATAAAATCCAAGTCTCATCTCGATCCAAGTTATAACATGCAAATACAAATAGTAGGTTATGTTAGTGCTTTAATAAAGTAAAACCATGAATTATAAATATATTGACAAGTAGAGATAATATAGATAAATTATATAGGTTAAATAAATTAATGGAAATAGAGTTTACCTTGATAACAAGCCGTGTCGGTAAAGGACCATATTAACAAATAGTAGGTATGCTAATAACCACAATGTTTAGCACTCTTTAAATTCTCCGTCGCTAAGTATAATCTGCATATAAGATAGAAGAGGTGCCTTAGTTTGAATAACTAATTAATCCTGCTAGTCAAGTGAATACTTTTACCTTTCAGACTGTCATGGAGGAACGAGCCCCGCCACTCTGCCCACTTTATTTCCACAAACAAAATTAAGTTAGGACTTTGTAAATAACAAGTAAGTCTATGCAGAATGAACAAAGCATATAATCAAGTAACAACACATACGTAACAAATTTATAATCATAAGAACTAAGGAGTAAACAACAGTATGAAATCCCAATTAAAATACAACAATAAGTATAACTGAAAGAACAATGATAGAATGTAAGAACAGCTTATGACCAAGCAGTGGTTCAACTAGTGTACGTTATATTTCGCAAGTGTAATAATGTTTCGTTTGGGTAGTTTTTACTAGCCTATAAAAAAAAATCTATTTTTGGGACATTACATTAATTATTTTTGACACAAAGTAAAAAATGAAACAAATGTAATCAATTATTCATTTATTAATAAAAGATACTGAAGGAGACATAAGTGGAATAGTTTTTGAAGAGTGTCTATTGACCCACAAGAGGAAAAAATAAGTGGTTCAATCTACTCAGTGAGAACTCAAGGTGTAGGAGGCATCTTCCCCAAAATCAGGTACCAAATCTTAGTTGAGTGCTAAAGAGCGGGAGGGTCATAGATGACCAAGTCCTAGAAAAAATACTATATAATAGTATGTCCATTAGGAAGCAAGAGGCTAGCATTGGACGGGAATTGAATATGATCATACAAGAGATGGCGCATCAAGTGGATTTTTTTCTTGTGGTTCAACATATATGCCTAGGGTTTTTGGAGCAAGTAACTTGGATTCTATGGGAGTTGGTTGGGGGGGACAACTATTCCATTTTTTTTTTCCCATTTTTGTGTTTTTAATTATAGTATGTTATTTCTTCTAGATCTGGATATGTTATTATATTCATAAGTAGAAATGCTTTATTTAATCTTAGTGTGCATTCACCTAACATGTATCGACCTAGATCTTGTTTATGTATCTATCCTAATATGTTTATGTTTTGTTTATATCTATGAATGGTTAATTCCGATTAGGAAGTATTCTTAGATCAAGAATCCATAACCGACTTTGGTATTCCTAAATAATTTTGTATATTGTAGATTTGATTTTTTCTTTCCTTAAACAAATCTATATTAATGAATTATATCAGTTATTGCTTATATCATAGATCTAGTTAATGTAAGATTCAAGTAGTTAAATTTAACATGTTTTAATACTATACAATTTATTGTTCTTATTAAAATCAAGTAATGTAGTTAAACAATCTACGATTAAATTATTTATAAACTATCGAGAGAAATATACAAATATTTATGATTTATAATCTAGCTAACTACTTAGTCTAAGAATCGAAATAATGTACAGCTGTAGAGATATTTACATACAATATAGATGTTATACCAACATTCATTTACATTTTAGATATACCAAACATATAACTTATCCAACCAAATCCTTTACGGATCTAATGCTAACAGTCACTAACGAGACTCAAGGAATCCAAAGTAAATATACATTATATTTGTAAACAAATCACAGAAGTAAATATTTCCTTTTTCAAGGACATGTAGTAAGCCCATCTACGATGGAAGCCAAGCATTAATGAAATATAGTAAACTGATCAATGAGAATTCCAAAATAAATACTAACATGTATGATAACCATGATTTCAATAATTAAAATGGCTCCATGGAAATCACAAGACCATATGGGTCGTATAAACAATAACAGGATAAAGATTGTGGTCGTAAGCCCATTTTTATTGTTGACATCGTTACACAAAAGATAAAAATAAGATATTTATACAGTAGCTAACTGGTGTTGGATAAAAAACACTAAACCCTCATATGGGCTAGTAATACTATATTTATTATTACTACTAGATAATCCCATTGTAAACATAACTCATATATTATTTTAAAATAATATTATCAAAACATATTCATGGACATATGACCATCAAAGGATGGGAGGCAGTAAAAAATTTTATACATTGTACAAGTATAACCACATATTAAATCGCAACAAAAACCCTAAAGGTCATTTCATTTCTTTATAGAGTAAAACATATGAACACAATGTATGCATACAGGGTGTGGCTGTAAGACCATATATGATGGCTTCCACCTTCATTTTTGAAACCATAAATAAAATCCAATTACAAAGTAAGTGAAGTGGTGTTCATACCATCTGCAATGGAATCCATAGTACCCATGCAAGCACTAAAAATAAACCCCATTGTGCTAAAAACCATTATGAAGAAGAAAGGTTGTAAATCCCTTGGTAAAATAGAGTGTAAACCCCATGGATTTTTGACAGACACACACAACACTTATCTTGCACAGAGTTGGAATCGTTTTCCACTGCTTGATCCCTTTCACTCAGGTTCTTGTACCTGCAATAAACCACATTATATTAACAACATTGGATGCAATTCATTATTTTTTTAGTATGAAAACCAAATCTTGGGTTTTTGTTTCTTTACCTACGAGTTCTAAGATGCAGTCCTGGGAGGAGGTGACCCTATCGCCTTCCTCGCTAGTGCTCCTAAAAACTATAGAACACGTAGCCACAGTAAAAAAAATTTATTAAAACTTCTAAACAAGATTGAACATAACGATAAATGTCACTACCTTTGCCTTGTGTGAGTTGCAAAGAGGCTAGGGGTCAGATCCTCCAAGAAGACCCTTAATCCTCCTCTGGTTACAAAAACAAACATTGTAAAGTAGGTTATAGTTAAGCAATCAAAAAAAGAAACTTCAAGTTAAAATTCTTGGAGCGTTAAACTATGTGTACCTGGTGAAGGGAAGCAAAGAACTGGAATTAATGGTTGAGCGAAGAAACAATTTACAAATGAATATGGAAGCCATGAACAAGCATAAGAATACCTTGGAAAGATACCAGTTACATTGTCATCAAACATTATTAGCAGTTACACGAAGAAAGCCAACATTTCACCATTAACAGAGCTGAGCTCAACTCTCTCTCTCACATACCAAACAAACCAGGAATGCAGGGTTCAAAAAAAAAAGGAAAACATTAAACTCTTGCAAAACCCTAAATTGCATAACCTTACAAATGAACGATCGAGATGATATATCGAGGCCGGTGTGGAAGCATCATTGCATTGTTAACTCGCAGTGAGGACACATTTTTAAGGTAAGTCAAGTCAAGTACGACATTTTTAAACCCTTGTCCATATCAAATGATGGATTATTAATCATTGCTTTGAACCTTGCAAAATATTCTATGAACCATATCGTATAACATAAAACAATTGGAATATAAACCAACTAATATTATAATATATTAACATTACAAACCATGGTTTAAACCATGTCAATTCCATGTCCAATCTTTACACCCTTCGCACAATTAGGAACAAGGTCCTTTACATTACCTTATACAATGTGCTTAGGACTATGGTAAGGCTCATGGAACTTAAACCCTTATCATAAAACCTTATTGCATTGCAAGGTGGGATCAAGACTATGGAATAGTCTCCCAACCCTTGGGATGGTATAGTCTAGTAATGACAATAAAAACCAAAGCAAGAAAATATAAAACATCACCTTTGGGAGAGGTTGTACGTAGTGGATAGAATTCATCATTAATGTAGCTCGTGAAACTTGACATATGAATTGAAATGATATAAGTAACTTAGATAAGCATCATTAATTAAATCATGAGTAAAACTGCTTGTTAAGAGTTGTATTATTATTGCTACTTATATGCATGTACACTTTTTTTTTACGATTTTTTAGGTGTGTGATAGAATGGTATCACAGCATGGTTATAGCACTAGGCCTGAACTAACTCAACATTGAAACTATTAAAGAAACCATAAAACTAATTTTACTTTATTTTTTGTTTAATTCTCTTACAAAACATGAAGAGAAGGAAAACTTTATTTTTTCAGGAAAAACATGGAAGAAGTAGGGATGTCTGCAGAAGAAGAGTCTCACCCAAGATATCCTATAAATAATGAAGAGGGTTATTTAAGGGATAGGGAGATCTAAGTAAACCTAAATGAAAGTCAAGATAATAAAATTGAACTGCAAAGAACTTTTAAAAAATTAAGATCAAAGCTAAAATGAGTTAAGGAGGATAATGAACAAATCCTGAAAGCTCAAGAGGAACTAAATAATATTTTATTAGCTCAAATAGATAATGATGAAAAGGAGAAAAACAAGGAATGTGAACATATCATGCCAAAAAATACACCTTACAAACGTAAGGAAAGAAAACTAGAATTTTCTAGTCATAATGTTGAAACTTTTAGTGAAGAATCAGTCAATCACACATAAAAACATCAAGATTCCAGTGAAAGCAGTGATGATGATAAAGGAAAAAAGAAGTAAAAACCATATGAAGAATTTCTAGGGAGTTTAAAAATATTTAACGACTAATGTTTAATGGTGAAATTCAAAAAGGAGAAGAAGTAGAAGCCTAGTTGTCAAGGATGAAGAAATAATTCCAAATATACAATTACTCCCACGAATGGAAAGCTAAAATGGCCATATATAATCTGAATGGAGAAGAGGATATATGGTGGCAGCATATAAATAAATTAAAGGGAACAAAATAAACATATGTAACCTACAAAACCTTTAAAAACCATTTAAAAATAAAATACCTCTTAGAGTAGTATTACGAAGAGAAGGATAGAAAGTTTTACGAGTTAAGACTTGGAGCTATGACTATGAAAGAGCTATCTAGTAAATTTATTAGTCGGCTTCATTACGTACCGTATATAATTGATGAAAAACCAAAGATACAATGTTTTCTTAGTTGTTTTCCTGTCATATTTAAACAGCCTATTGAGTATGACAATCCGAAGACGTTGGAGGATGCAATGAGAAAGGAAAATTTATTTTACGAACAAAATAAAGATAAAAGAGAAAGTGTACCAATTTGGAAAAGTAAAAGATGATATAATTATGATCCAAGAAAGAAAAATAATAAATTCCACAAAAACACAGGGAATAATTATAAAGAGTATCAAGGCAATAACTATAAAAAATTTAAACCACTGAATTCTACAGTAAAGGAAAGAGAACCTCCAACTACTTTTAATAAGAACACTGCACAGAGGGAACCCTTAAAATGCCGGGAATGTGGTGAGCCACATTATTTTAAAGACTTCCCAATAAGAAAGAAAAAATTTAATGTTTTATCTATTCAAGAAGTTGTTATAGTTGGAGACATGGCAAGGAGCATGCCCAAAATTAGTGCTGTATTGGAAAACTGATAAGCAAACCATCTGTTAGAACTCACATTTTCCTTGGGTTGTATCAAGGAAACCCCAAGGTAACCACAAAACCAATTTGGACCGTATTCTGACTTTACACAATAAGAGAGAGATCTCTCACTAATTTTGAATCTTTCTCACTCAGGATATTCAACAACACTTAGAAGGTCAGATTTATTATATGAAAAGTTTTTTTTTATAAATGTTTGGTAGGATAGACTTGAAAAAGACCATTGGGGAATGGATTCAATAAACAGATAATGGTTTGAGCTGCAATATATTGGGGTTTGAAAAGAATGACGACAGAGGTGGGGTAGACACCATTTCCTCAAACTTGAGGCATTTCAAGGTGGCAGTAGACAAATGGAAACAAACCATTAGAATAGAGCACCTAATTAGGGTGAGTTATGTAATAAATTTAGAAGAAAATATTTAACAATATTTAAACCAATGAACTTAGAGAATCCAAGATGAATTCTAGTCCATAACACTAATATTCAAACATGGAAGAAGATACAAAATGGGGTTGAAACTCAAAATACAATCGCATAAGAAGTCAGTTACTAAGAAAAATAATGGCACAAGAATATTTTCCTTGAAATCTTTCCAACTTTTTCTTCTTTGGAACTTTATTTATATTCAAAAATGAAACCAGAACCAATAGTTAGAGTAAAATACCTCTCTCCTCATGAGCATCGAATCCTATATTTATCTATTACATATGTTTACATAGAAAAAAAAATACATCTATTGAGTCTCCATTTTGAATTCTAACTTCTTTCCCATAATAGAAGTTACAAACAAAAAGACGTGTTTAATTGACCTCCTTTTTAGGAGGCAAATTTCAGAAAAATAGGCTTTGTAGCCCGAACCAGGGATGGAATTTGACGGGTAAATGCCCATCATGGGGCAATCTACCCGTCACATATAGCTAAGATTTTACTGAGATTGTCAAAATATCACTTAGAATACATAAAACATTTCAAATTTTGATTGTTACCGGCAATTTTGACGGGTGTCTGCCATTTGAATCTCCAACCCTGGCCCCAACTGTATATCTCTAACAATAACAGCTGTGCAAAACCCAAGATAGATTTTTTTAATTTAACTCATTCGCATCAAAACCCGTGTTTTAGGTTTTGTATATCCATATCCATCTCCTTGAAATATGTATTTGAAGTTAATGACTAAAAATGAGAAATTAAAATTTTGGAAAAAATCACTGTAAAGATCACTTAAAATCTCCCAAACCTTAACACCTATGAAGAAACAGAAAAAGGTTTTTTGTAGATAAACCCACGCTAAAGAACATCCTCTTTTGGTTTCTTAAAATTAATTGCCATTTTTCCAATACAAATGTTTGAAGTTGTATGGTAAAATAGTCCTTTCCAAAATATTTATTTTGCTTGCTTCGATAGGTTTTGAATGCGTGAGGATGGTCTTGATGCTTCTAGATGCTACATGTAGATGATTTTTACCCTTCAATTGCTGAGATTTAATGCTGTGTATCAATAAATATTTCCAGTATCTACCAAATCAGCATTAACAATTGGATGTCGGATAATATTTATGAAGTAAATGTCATTGATTCATCTCCTTTGGAAGGATCCACTTTCACTTCATCACTAGGGATTTTCATATCCGCAGGTAACTAACCAGAAAATAATTCCTTTTCAAGTTTAGAAACTTAATTTACATTATCCATCTCATCTATATCCAAGTTATCAGCTGCACCTGCAAAATTCATTTCACTTATATTTTTACTTGGCGCAAAAGTAAATTTTATTCTCCTGGAACCTGAACTCAAGCAAGATGAATGAACTGTTTATTTCCTCAACAATTTTTTTTTTAATTTTAACATTTGATTTAATGGGAAAAGCTGGCTATAATCATCTTTTTTTAACCCAAAATATAAATCATATATGATCCTAGTTGCACATATTTCAGGAATATGTTTTAAAAAATCCTTTTTTGAAACATTTACACACATAATCTGAAACTAAAGGGATTTTATGTGTAAAGTTTAAGACTATTATTTCTGCCAGCTGGGTCTAAAGTTTTGGATTTTTTCTAGGGAAATATTGTAATTCTTTGGAAAAAATTTCAGTGTTACCATGAAAAAATATAACACTACATGTGTTTAGATATGAACATGGGCATGAGAATTCCGTTCAGCCCATACACTATTAAACACATAGCATCTTTCCCCAGCGGAATATTTATAACCCATTGATATTTTTTGTGAAACAATATTGTGAAGACATGTGTTTTAGATTTACATTCCCATGTAAAAATTCTGTTGAGTCTTCTTAGCATTAACCTCACTCCATATTTTCCAGCGGAAGGTGTTTTGATCATCGATCTCTCCATGGCATGAAATCTGAACCATCGATTCACCTCTTACTATAGAGTGTAGGATTCCATCGTTGAGCATAACAGTGTCCTCAGGACTTGTTACTTTGACTAGAAGCCAATGATCCATCTATGGGCTCCCAGTGAACTAAAACTTTTGCTTTAGTAATATATGGTTTCCTTCTGTGTGGAACATCTTCTATGTTTGGTATAAACTTAATCTTTGAGTTAGTATCTATTGTATCCTTTAAAACCCAGCCATCATCAAGACACATTTGTGGCCTGTATGTATAAAAATTCAAGAAATATGAACCTCAATGTTTCCTCCCCTGTCATAGTCATTTGTCAAAGTTTCAACTATTCTCTTACCCTCATCATTGCAACTACAGACTCTGATAGGATTAACATTTTCCAAGTATGCCTCTATTTGAGGATGTTTAGGAGGATCACCATAAACCTCGTATATAATTCACCATACACATTTTAAATGACCGCAATTCACTTTCTATGTTTTACAATCAAAATATGGTTATTTGCAGCAAGTTTGCTTGATAATTCTTTCTTCAAATCTTCAGTTTCAGTTTCACCGTGATTTAAACGTCCTCTAGGAAACTTACAGAAAGTGGTTTTAATTTGCAATAATAGTATATGGGGATGGTTGTGTTCCCACACCAGAAGGATAGCTTCCACACTTGTCCACATGCCCCAGAAAATCACTTGTCCACTGGTCGACATGTGGCCATCCCATATGGTTCTCGATGCTACACTATACTTGGAGATTATCCTTGGGCCAATATTTTTCTAAAACAAAGCTTTTATATTTATAAAAATATCAACATTTTCATTTTTAAAATAAACTTCAGAACAAATCTTTTTTCTTTATAAAAATATCAACATTTTCATTTTTTAAATAAACTTCAGGCCACCTTATATAGTTTTTCAAAAATAAATATATGGTCTATAAATAAAATAAACCATTTTTAAATCCCCAATAATATAAATTTTCCTTCTTTTACCCAAAGCACTCTTAAAATTCCTTTACCTTCCAGATATGAAAAACCTTCCATGATTTATCAAATCCCAAGCCTCAGAGATATGAAACCAGCAATGAAATGTTAAAATTTATAATGCGGTGACACCAACTCCGGCATGAATAAAATAGTGCTAATAGGTGGCTCCAACTAGGGATACTATCCACCTTCTGACGTAGAAAACAACCTATAGACCTATGCGTGATACATTGGGATGCTCCTAATATTTCTTGGAACCCTCAAACTAATATGACCTATGACCATCAACTGAACCCATACTGCAAACAAATACCAAACTATAACCTATAACATGTTACCAATCATTCATCTAAAGACAAAACCAAATGCAAACTACAACTTTGAACTTGAAACTTGAAACTAAAAACTGAAATTCATATTGAAGACCAAACCAAAAAAATTTGTTGAAAGAAATGATCGTCGTGTCGAGCTTATTCACGCCTACCTACCCTACTTTATTGAGCACCAATGCCATATCAAGTAATGAAAAAGTGGTAGTGAATCCAATCCAACAATTGATAAAATAATTAAGCTTCCTTGTCATTCTTGATGAAAATTAGAACAGAAGAACATAATGATAAAAAAATATGATAATAGATTTGATCTTTAGGGTGAAAAAATTGTTCTATCAATTTAGAAAGGAGATTAGATGTTTTGGGTAAACTTCTTGTGAAAACCCAATACTTAAAAAACAAATAAATCCCTATCATCCATGAAACCCTTGATATTGCTACTAGGGAACATAAATAGAGACACGCATGAAGATACTCATTCCGGATGACTCTGAATATCCAATGCAAATAAGAAATACATTAATTTAATTTTGGGAAGGATGAAGAAGAGTTGATGAAATCAAAACCTTGGTCTCCCAATTCAAGAATACTGCAAATTCCCCTCTTGAAAATTATCTTGCTACAATGATATTCCATAAAAAGGAAATTCCAGAACAACAAAGTGGGTGTTCTTCTCAACAAGGTCTCCATCCAATTACTATACCTCCTACTTTTGATGAAATAATGCATGAATCCTCTGCTTCATGAAATCCATATAATAAGTTCCATTTTGGTATAAATGGAAGAAATAGTCTAATATCTCAAATGACAGAACAACCTATTATGAATATTCAACAGAATTCAGAAACGCCATCCAATTTCTAGCTAAGTGGACAATATATAAAAGGAATCAAGATAGTGTCCTTACTTCCCAACAACTTGCACTCTAGTTAGTTTTAGGGTTGTGAGTCCTAGCCTTAAAATGGTGGCAATGGTTTCCATAACAATCCATAGAAGAAATGCAACCAATTTTTTTTATTGCCAAACTGTGAAAGCACTAGGCAAATCATTCTATGGTCCGAAAGAATCAAAAGATTGTGAGCACCTTGGATCATTGTTTATGTCAACAAGAATTTGTGACCTCGGTAAAAGTGAAGAATATTTATGCTATATGCAGAATCTTCTTATCTCTTATGGATATGCATACAATCCATCCTACCCCTAACACTATCTTAGGATATTTCATGGTCATGTTATAGATGTAGTAGAACAACATCTGAAAGATAAAAACATTCCGATAAATTGAACCTCTCTTTCACAGCTTCATGGTTTCATCATGATAACTTGGCAAGAACTCTTCCTTGAGCATTGAGTATCTAAGAATTTCAAGTTGCATTCCTTAATGTTTTCTCCAGGATTCTATAAAGATGTGGCAAATATTCCTGATTTGGGTTTTGTTGCTCATAACAGAGGACATTTTGGTAAATAATTTTGTAGCTGGAAAAAGAAAAAGAAGACCTTTCATATTAGTGCTCCTATATATTATCGAGACAAAGGTTATAGAAACAAGAAGGACAAAAGATTCAAGAAAAGAAATTTTTTTGTTAAGAAAATATATGAATCTACATATAAAGAGAAATTTTTTATCTGTGGTAAGAAGGCCACTCGGAAAAAAGAAAAAAGAAAAAAAATTCCCTAAAAAGAAAAATAATCCTAGACTTGTAGCCTTATTTAATGAAGACTTAGATCCAAGCTAGTGGAATCTAGTATTTTGTGAGATCTAGGAGAATATCCTACAGGAAAAATAGTCTTTCTTCCATATGAAGAATATTCTTCTTTATCTAACTCTAACCCTGGTTTTAATAAATTTACTCCTGATACTTCCTCTTAATCTCCCTCTTCATCTTTTAATGAAGATGAAAATTTAGGAGGGTGTGATGGACCTCAAGAACTCAATTTTTATATGTTTTCTAAAATAAATATCTCCCCTCAGATGAGAATTGTTGAGATCGACAAAGAGTTATTTGAGACACGTGTATTCCTAGATGTAAAAATTTAAGACTTAAGGGAATAAAAGAATACACTTTTTATCCATACTAAAATCCAATGAGAAAGCCTCATAAAATTAGGAAGAAAATCCAAGATATTCCTATCGTGACATTAGTAAAACTATAGCCTTGTACAATCCAACATATTTTTATAAGAATTATCTTGATCTTCATAAGGACAAACAAAAATTCAAGAAAGACAAAGAAAATTTATTCATGCTACAAATTAAAGAAAGAAAAATCTCCCTGGGAAAACTTGTCAAAGAAATAGAAGAGCCAAACAGGATGTTGGAAGTCACATTACGAGAAATAGATCAATCCTCGGATTAAGACATGTGTAGAGAATATGCAGAACCTTTGAAGGGACCAAATTTGAGAAGGCCGGAAGTACTCCACATATTAGTGAAGATGAAGATGAAGGATCAATAGATAAAGAAAGAAAGACTATCTTTTCTAATCTTTTTTCAAGACCCTCATTAGGATCATTTACTAGTTCTAAAATGTATATAAAAGTTTCATTTTTCCCTCCATAATTTAACCCATAAAAGCTAGACCGCATGCTAAATTTGATATACAAGTTGAACTTAGAAAAAGGTGGATCCTTACCATCCTTCTGCTGGGAGAAATATCAATATCATGGAGTGGCCATTGAAGGAAATCCTGTACAGTTGCTCATAAGAGTTTAAGACTTTCCTATAAAGGTTGGAGGTGTGCATGAAGTGTTAAATGTGAATAGACTAGATAATATTAAAGAAGAGTGTATTGTAGGTTATAAATTTTTAGATAGAGTCAGCCTCACCAATTTTGATAAGAATAATATGTTATTTAGTTGTACAATAAATGATAGAATATTTTCTTTTCCAATGTCTTATGAAGCAAGTTTCAAATGTAAAAGTCCTGTAAAAAAGGCCTAGCCTCACTCCTGATATTGTAGAATTGTTCAAAATGGAAAGATGCATAGCTTATGTTGAAATACATAAAAATTATTCCCTATCATATATTTATGCAAATTTAAAACAATATTGCACCTCTAAAATCCCTAAGGCATTTTGGACTAGCGAAAAATTCTTTGTATTTACCCTATAATCCTTTATTCGAGACCCAATCCCATAAATTCTTTGCAGCCTTAATGTCTCCCTTAGAAAGAAAATTTTGTTCAAAAGGGTGATTCCATGAAGATGGGTAACACTTTTTGGCCAAATTTGGCGATGAAAACCTGATTTTTTACTCATGTGCTAGATAGAAGCCCTCAAAACGCATATATGCCATGTGAATTTTGACTTGCAGTAAAAAAACAAATTGTAGAATATTATGTTCGCTTCATAGTGATATTTTTTTTAAAATATTCCGATGTCATTTAATGTGTGAATTTTTGCATTTAATGAATTGTGTGACCTTAAAAATTTGAAGAAGCTAATAAGTGGCTCGTGTCCACGTAGAGTAATTCAATATTGCATTAATGATTTAAAAAAATATATATATATGAGCATGATCTACATAAAATGCAGTGTGATGTGCATATTTTTTTGTTAATTTTTTTCGCATTATACAATTATTTATTATTTTTCGAAAGTGACCACATTCGATTTCAGCATCGTTTTAAACACATATTTGTCCACGTAAAGCTATTTTTTCTATTTTTTCAAAAATTGAAAAACCAAAGATACCCTTTTGAAGAGGACACGTCGATATGTGATGTGTGCATTTTTAAGAATTTTTTGGCTGTGTATTTTTAACTCTGCAGATTTTTCTTTGAGCTGCTTTGAAGTTGCAGTGTGGTTTTCTAAGTATAAGTTTTAGAAGTAATTAAAAAATAAATTTCATATGAATGCCAAAATGCGTGTATGATACCTCAATGGATAGAAGATTCATTGGTGAATTTATCAGTATCAACTCCGCTCAGTTATGTGCTAGGAATGGTAGGGTTTGCACCTCTGCAAGGCACATAAAATTTTTCATTTGTTTGAATGTGGGCTAAGTCTATTTTTTTAAGCCCTCGACCGAGGTATTTAAATACCTCAGTCGAGGTCTTAACAAAACCTCGATCGAGGGTTTGTTAAACCCTCAGTCGAGGGATTTACAAACCCTCGGTCAAGGTTTTGTTAAGACCTCGACCGAGGTATTAGCTCGGTCGAGGTCCTAGTCAATCTTAAGAGTTATAAAAATGGGTCTTGGAGTATTAGGAGTATTAGATATGATTGATCAAATGGGTCTCGGAGTATTTGTAGAAATGGGTCTTGGAGTATTAGGAGTTATAGATATGATTGATCAAATCTATGACTCCTATTACTCCTCGACCCATATCTACAGATCTACACAT
>LPNX010334648.1:19792-41421 GCA_001517045.1 Pseudotsuga menziesii | reverse complement strand
TATTGCAAACAATTATTGTGTGTAATGTAACAATTAACATAAGATCCCAGGATACATGTGTTAATAGAATGAAACACGTGGTGAACAAGAGTAGGCGCATGGAAAAAGACCCGGGATAAATGTTGAGAGACAGAGGTTGTACATCGACCCACTATAGTGTTATGAAGTGTGAACGAATTGAGGGGTTTGGTAGGGGTTTAAGTTAGTATTAATATGGATTTAGTAAGGTATTAATAGGGTTAGATATGAATTTAGGTAGGGGTGAATAGGGTTAGTAGGGGTTAGTAGGGGGTAAGGTAGTAATATTGAGGGGCGGGTTAAGTAGGGTTAGTGAGGTCATATTAAATGGTAGGTTTAATTTATGTTTTGAAAAAAGGGGGTGGGGTATGGGGATTTTTTATTAATATTATAACTTATTAACCAATTTCAAATAAATTTTTATAAAAAATTTATTATTTGTCTCGGGCCTACAGTTGATTAATTGTTTCTATGGTTCATATAGGTTTGTTTAGTTGGTGTTTTATGGATTTTTTTCAATCCTCCATGAGTCATTACCACAACAATTCTGCTCTAAATCCTTGGTTGTTTTCTTAATGAAGACATTAAACAGTCCGAACGATAATACTCATTACTTTTGCGTGTATACAGGTTATAATTAATCATATTTATTAAAAAAATTATTTGGGTGGATGGGTAGCCTATTTATACATTTATATATGTATGTGTGAGATCTGAGAAATTGAATCGAAATCATCACTACCCAATATTCAATTTTACATTGAAAACGATAAACGCAAGTTGCAACAATCGCATGACGTCCTCTTCATTCTAAACCTAGTTATCGGATCATCATCGTAAACCCAATAAGTAGGAGTATTAGGGTTGTGACATCCTCTTCAAATAAATTTTTATAAAAAAATTATTATTTGTCTCGGGCCTACAGTTGATAATTGTCTCCATGGTTCATATAGGTTTGTTTAGTTGGTGTTTTATGGATTTTTTTCAATCCTCCATGAATTCACGGAGGATTGAAAAAAATCGGGCAGCATTTCGACTTGCCTGGGACACATTTCAAAATTAAACCGGTAGCATAAACGCTACCGGTTGACATAATTTATATATATATATATAAAATTAACAAAAAAATTCAATTTAACTACAAATTTTCGAAAATCCGGCAGCATTTCTGCCTGTCGGTACACATTTTAAACATGAAAATTATAAAAACATACATTTACCAAATTTTAAAACAAATTTTATAAATTTATAAATAAAAAAATTTAAATTCCATTTAAATTGAAAAACAATTATTTAAACTGTTACCTCTTGGCTCTGACGCCATCGTGACGAGGTTGGGTTGCTTTGGGGTGCTTGGGTTGCTTCAGGGTGCCAATCCTTATGCCGTTGTTCCGTCGTTCCTCGGTCGAGCTTCCACAGTGAAAAATTTGTAACTCTTTTTATAATTTTTTTGACAGAGGCACCTCGGTCGAGGTATAGACCTCGACCAAGGTTTATACCTCGACCAAGGTCCATACCTTGACCGAGGTATTTCTTAACCCTCGGTCGAGGTATGGACCTTGAGCGAGGGTTAGGACATACCTCGGTCGAGGGCTGAAAAAAACCTTGGTCGATGGCTTGATAAAACCTCGGTCGAGATATTAAGACCTCGGTCGAGGGCTTGTTAAACCCTCGACCGAGGTACGTTTTTCTAATTTTGTCGAAATACGCTTGCCAAAAAGTGTTACCCAGGTCCGTGGATTCACCCAAAAGGGATTAAAGACTTTGTTTATAAAGGTCTATTGAACCATCAAAAATTCCTTGAGCATGTCATGATTTCATATTCAACAAGCATTCATAAATAAAAAGAGGGAAGCCTAGGTTGGTTTTAAACTATAAACCTTGGAATGTTTCTTTAGAACTTGTCATATACTCCCTTCCTAATAAATCGAGTCTTTTGTAAAGAATAGAAGGAATCCCTATCTTTAACAAATTTGACTTAAAGTCTGGTGTCTATCAAATAGGTATTGAATCAAAATATAGATTTAAGACATTATTTGTAGTTCCTCATGGGAAATATTAGTGGAAGGTCCTATCATTCAACATCAATAATTCTCCTTAAGAGTTTCAAAAAAGAATGGAAGATATATTTAGAAATAATAAATGGGCAATTGTTTATATTAATGACCTTATAATATTCTCAAAGAATTTGCAAAAACATTTGAAACATTTGCAAGAATTATACTAGTTAGTTTATAAGCATGGCCTTGTGATTTCAAAAAGAAAAATGGAAATCGTGAAAATAGATATTGAATTCCTGGTTGTTGTTCAAGACCATGTCTTGAAAGACTTTGCTCATTTTCCATATTAAAGACTGGAAAAATTCCATCTTCAAAGATATTTGGGGAGTATAAACTACATCAGGATATTCTATAAAGGTCCAGAAAATGACATACATATCCTGCAACAATGCCTGAAGAAAAGTACTCCAAAATAAAATGAAGAAATGACTCAAGTCATTAGAATAATCAATGAGAAATTTAAATAACTTTATCCTCTCTCCCTCCCACAAGGCACTAGAGACCTCGTTATAGAAACCGATGCTTCTAGTAAGAAATAGGGAGGTGTGTTAATATAAAAACATGGCAAGAAAAAAGAAATCTATGGATTTTCCTGAATGTTATTCAAAAATGCATAATTAAACTACCCATATGACCACAAAAAAATTCTTTTTGTCCAAAATATAGTAAATTATTTTGAATTATATTTGAATCCCCTGAATGCTTTGATTAGAAATCATTTAAAAATTATGCCCAGATTTTAAAAAATGAGAGCCTCATGGAAAAAAACAATTCTAGTATCTTGAAATGGTTCTTATGGCTTTAAAACTTCGATTTAAGTATTATTTATAATCCTAGTAATATTAATTTTGTTTCTGATATCCTAACGAGAAAAGAGTTTCATCCCAAGCCAAACATAAACATGTTCAACGCGGGAGCTTCTTGTTCGAGCATAAACAAAGGAAAAGGAAGCTACGTATCTATAAATATCCAATGGCAGAGACAAAGAGAGAAAATTTTCTATATTATACCAGAAACAGGAAGCATCCAAGTGTGTTTCTCTCTCTCTCTCTTTGATAAGGAAAATTAACCAGTATCCCATGAAGATTTAAATTCTAGAAGGATGGGAGACACAATCCTTTTAGGCTTGCAAAATTCTCTTAATCAATTACAATAGCTCAATGATGTTTGAATTGATATTTCCTATACCAATGGTAAATAGATATATTATGTTGATCTAGGACCAGGTCACTTAACTTGGACTAGTTATAATTTAATCTCGCGGCTCTCTCATGAACAAGGAGAAAGAATCATTTGTTGAAATCCATCTAAGTTGGTGTAGAAACAATGGTCAGGTTGGAAAAAACATTTCTTGGACAAATTTTGTCCTAGAAAATATTGGGTACAAAGAAGGGAAAATTTTATTTTACATCTGGAGGAATATATGATCATATCCCATCAAAATCATATGTGATTTAAATTTAATCTATGCCATCTTGGAGGGAAATACTCTCCTCTTGAACCTCCAATATACACACAACAAAAGTTCATGAAACGAGGTAAACACTCTAGGAGGGTTGATGACTAGTTCTACACATGAAGGATTCCACTCAACTATAAAGTTGAGTCCATCTTCCAAGGATAATTTTGTTGTATCTCGAATGAGACCATGTTTGAATCTGATGTTAGGAAGTGCTTTTCATCCTTCCTATTCCTGGACACTAAATTTGGGTTCAAATATTATGACTTGGATGAAGGACTATATCAATATTTTGATTGTCGTTGTGGTGGTGTCGATTTGGGTGATGGGGAAAAAATATGTATTTTTTGGTCAGATGGGACCCTTATGATTGACAGGAAAGCTTTGTGGGTCGCGAATAGTAGAACCACCTTGTAAATTCTATGTATTTTTCTAGGTGAGGTCCTTGGTACATTGATTCCTTCACATGGCTTGGATGATTTATTTGACAAAGGGTACAATTTGACCTACACCATTGGGACAAATGTTTGATTTTACTTTCATTTGTCAATATTGGGTTACGTATTTACCTGCTAAATTTATATAAATAAATATCTCCTCTGCTCATTTGAGGAATTCATAGTTGTTAGTACGGAATTCCGTGGGTAAGAGTCGAGCAATGTGTACCCTCTAATACAATGAGAAGTATGATTTGGCTTATGAAAAAGAACAATCTCAAGTTGCAAAGTGTGTTGAAAACCAGTGGTGTATTATCTCACTCTGTGCTTCATGCAAACAACTTTGATCAAAAGCTTGTTAGTTTTATAGAGTGGCATGTGATGATATTCTTAGTCAGAAGATGATCATGCATTATGTGTTAAATTTAGAGTATATTTGTAAGATTGGAAGTTTAAAGTTGTAGTTGATTTGGTCTTTGCATCTCTAGTTGAAATTTGTAGCAAATTTATCTTAGTGTCTCTTGGTATCAGAGCTAGTTGTCTAGTTTGAGCAAGTTTCGACAACTCTCTTCAATGAATGATTTTTAGTTAGCAGGACAATTTGATTGTTTCCCTTTGTGTTCATTATCATAAATCCATGAGTAATATGGATTTTAGGTGTGATGAATGATCGACAAGTGCTATAATTTTCTATTACCATTATACTATCATTCAACTTGATCAGAAAATGGTATTTTTTTTTTAACTAGGGAATCGACAACTGGGGTCGGGCTGGTACTCGCGTGACATGGGGTCCAGGGATCCATTCCTGCTACCACTATAAACCTAGGTGCCCCACACCCACTGCAAGACATGGGACATAGTTAAACCTGGGTGGGATTGATCTCGTGACCTCGAATTTACAACAACTTCATTACAACGGAACCGCCACTCAACCACACCCATGCGGGCTGATCGAAAAATGGTATTACTTTCTTAAAATTTTGTTTTTATAAATGTTTTATGAATATTATGTATTAAATTATATATTTTTTAAATAAAATATTGTTTGTAAATTTTGGAAAATATATATTTAATGTTCTATGGATAGTATGTATTAAATTATATTTTGAAAAATAAAATAATGTTTTTAAATTTTTGAAATTATATATTTATAAATTATTTCAAAAATAATATATCATGCCATTGGTATTGAAAGGAAATTGTATTAATTTTGATTAATTGTTGTTCTTTGGAGCATTGTTTACAATGAATACCTCGTGTACGATGGCCTAATGCATATAAAGAATTTGCAAAACTAATTTGATAAAAGTCACCAATTATATGTTAAGAGAAATAGTTAAGGGTGTTGAATCCATTTATGCAATGAAAAATGGATTTTGAATAGTGGAAAATCTTGATCTAGATAAAGATTAAATTGTATATTTTGTCAATAATGACTAAAAAAATAAAAATCATCTAACCTTTAGACAACTCCTATTTCCTAGGACATCGTCTAGAGAAGTGGGGGTTTGGATTTCTTTTTCTACTCATCTTTTAGATTATTTTTTCTAATTGGGAGTGGTTGAAATCATAGATATATGTTGTTGATAACACAATCTAGGTGGAAAAGGAGGATTCGAGGGTTTTGAATCCATTTCTTTCATAAAAATGGATTTTCAACCATGAAAAATCTTGATCTAGCAAAAAACTAAATTGTATGATTATTTCAATAATGATCAAAAAAGTCAAAATTGTTTGATCTTTAGACAACCCATTTTCCATAGGAATTATCCTAAAGAAGCAACGATTTGCACTACTTTTTTAGCTCAGTTAATTATTATTTTTACCCAAAATTCAATAGCAGTTATTATAATTTCATATATAAGATGTTGATATTGCAAAATCTTGATCCAAATGGAGCATTTGAGGGCACTGAATCCAAAAATGTATGTGAATAGTCAAAAGTCTTGATATAGCCAATGATGAAAACACTAGATTTTGTTAATAATGTTTTGAAAAATCAAAATCAAATAGTATTTAGAGAACTTCTTTTTTGAGTGGAAGCTTACAAATAGTGGTATGATGTCCTAATAACTTCAAAGCACATGAAAAACTCATTATATTACCCTTTAATTTTAAATGATTGATAATTAAGCAGCCTACAATGTGCATAAAGATAATAATATATCAATAAATAGTAATTAGTTATGATTGTTTAAATTCTCTATATAATTAATTATTTTAGCATAACATGAATAATATATTAATAAATATAATAATTAATAATTAATTATGATCATCCAATATATCTATATGCAATAATAAATTCAAATCTTGTTTCTAGTCCATCTTGGAGTAGAGATGAAAGGGTTTGGGAATTCATAGATAAATTGAAAAATATATATATAAAGAAACTCTAATTTCAAAGATCTCTTGTAGTAGAGATGAAAGGATTTCATAATTAAAAGATAAATTGAAAAATTAGAACTTTACGATGAGCAAAGATCTATCACCATATTTTTTAACACGTATACAAATTCCTACCGATCACCAACTTAATAAACATCCACTGATATTACTTTGCATAATGTACACACAAATTGTCAAAAAGGCCAGTGATTTGGCATTTCCCAATGTATTCCAAATCACATAACCTAGTGTATCCATCTCTCAATGACTACATATTCTAAGGATTCCAACAAACCAAACAATATGATACAAACATTTATTACAATCTGTCACCTTTTATGTTAGGAAAACCATATAGTACTCTCAAATGGCATCGAGCTTACATAAGGAAAATTAGGTACATGCAGTGTTTTTTGTGCATGAAACTTTATTATTACCATTAAATTTTCAAATCTCATGGACTCGTTTTTCGTTTGCTTCTAAATTTTAGTCCATTGTAAGGACATTTTTTATCTAGATTATGATTCGGATAAGAAGTAGAATTAATATGCATGAAATGGTATATTTCTAAATAAATATTATTAGAATTAATATATGGAATCTCCATCTACATGTACAGATTGAAAGCATCTTTGTTGTGAAGCATAATATAAGGAAAAAGACTTCTTATTTATGTAACAATGTAATGTCCCCAAAAATTGGAAATAAAAAAAATTATTAAGCTAGTTAAAACTACCTATTCTGGACATTATTGAACTTGCAGAATGTGTCGTACTCTATTTGTACTGCTGATTTGTTGTAAGTTGTTCTCACGTCCTACTTCCTTACTTTCCATTATGATTATTACTTTGTTTACTATGTTTTAGTTGTGATGACGTAATGTTGATTACTATGTTATTCTTATGGTTATGCATTGTTCTGTATGTTGGATACTTTGATTATGTACTTCATTGTTACTTTACATGTGCTTACTATTGTATACATGAATCTAACTTAACTTGGTTAATGGATAAAGGGGTGGAGTGGCGGGACTAGTTATCCAATGTAACTACCTAAGAGGTAACAGTCTCTACTTGACACAGTTGCCTTACTTAGATCTGTTTGAACTAATGCATTCTTATCTCGTTACTTGCAGGTATACTTATTGATGAAAAACTTGTTACATAATGTTGAACGTTTGATCACTAGTACTAATACTTGCATTTAGTGAAACCTACTGGTTGTTATTATTGTTCTTTAGAGACTCGGGTTAGTAACAAGATCACTACCACATTTATTATTTATATGACACTGATTGGTTATCTAAGTGACACTTATTATTCAATGTGTAATTATTACCAAAAGTTCATATCCTAACATATTTCGTTTATATGTTTATTTTACTAAGAAAATAACATATAGTTTTATTATATGTTTAACAGGTTTATTACTCTTTTGTTAAAAACAAAACATGTATTTATAATTAAAAACATTCCATGGAATATTTTATATGCCATGGTCTTAGTCTTAGATCCTAAAGAATTCCACGGGGTCTTCACTTAGTGAAACCATGTTGTAGTGCCTTCATCCATGGGACATTAAAGAATACCCCTATTTTCACTAGATATTGATAATTAATCACAAAACGCCATTTGTTAATCCCCCTCACAATACAAATTTCCAACTAAAAAAAACTTATTTTTATGATATATTCCTTATTTTCAATAGAAACCCCTTTTTATACCCCCCCAATACCTGAAAAACCACCATACTCTATTCCCAACCCCCCCAATGCCTACAATATATTGCCCTTATTTTTCACAATTAAAATCCCCCCTTTATGAATGAACGTAATAAGATATTGCTCAACAAGGTGAATCCCCCGTGAAGAATTCGATTGGAAAATTCCTAAGGCTTATAGCCTCTAGTATTCGCAACATGCATGGGTTTAAACCTTATGGTAAGGTTTGGGGTGGAAAGTTTAATATGGTTCATGCACTATACGACTATGGGGATGTTGCACATTAATGGTGGCTAGAGGAGTTCATCCAATGTGTCCTGGGAGGAGTGGTGGACAAGATTAGGGCTTGGCCCAAGCCTTGGTTTGGAATTTCACTCCATTCGTAGTCTGCTCTTGGCTCTGGTTTGGGTGAAGAAGGACGACTTCGCTGGTGTTAGTGGGCAGGTCAAAAATGGTTGATTTTGCACCAGAGTTGCTTAAAGTTGCTCGTTGTCTCAAATCTTACTTCTCATCATGTTATCGTTTGGTTGCGTTGTTGTAGGGGAGAAAGTAAAGGATTGGGCCGTGGTTCGTGGGAAAGGCCATGGCCATGCCATATATCATTGGTAAGATCTCTGTGCAAGTCCTTACTTCTTTCCTCTTATGGTATTATGGTTGCGACTGGTTTGGCATTCATCGTGGGTTTGATTGCTTGGTGTCTGGTTTTGTTATGGATACGTTTGGGTTTTTGGGTTCGACTGTAACTTAGAGGCACTATGTGTTGGTAATGTTGTGGCATTGGGGTTTTAATGTTCGGGGTTCCATTTAGCCTTCGAGCCTGGATTAATTAGATGTAAAAAGAGTTTTTTGAAAAAGGCATTCTGTGTATCGAGGCTTGCTAAATCCTTGACAGGATCTATGAAGTTTGTTTTTTAATGTTTGATGATGGATACTGGCCATAGCAGCACCATTGCTTGCAATGGTGTAAGGCCGTCAGCAAAAATGACTGTGTAAACTTATTTTAATGGATTATAACGACTATGTTTTCCATATATATATTGTGTTGGATCTTTGTGGTTCTTATGCTGGAGCTCTGTAGATTCTCCGTCATTATTTACATTAGTTCTAATAATGTAAATGAGTGACAGTGTATGGCTTGGGGCCATGCCGTGGATGGCATGAGCACTCTCCATGGTAGCTGTGATAGCGTGAATGGTGAAAACTTATAGTTTATTATTGTAATGCATAAAATGGAAAGTAATGCATGTCTGTGGGTGTAAACCTTGTGTTGGCAATGTTTCCATAGGTTATTTTGTTGATAGGTTTTAAGCATTGAAAGGTTAATTTAGTTGAATGTGTGGTTAATTATGGGGTCGAGGCCATGGCTTAAAGCGTATGTGAAATGTAAGGGTCTTATGACCTCTATAGATAGAATTTAAGCTTGATTTATAGCCTGTGTGTAAATGGTAAAGCATGGATTTGTATAAAGTTTAAAGACCCCACATGATTTGCTCCTAGGTCATTTACTGTAATGGAGGTTTATTAAATGAATGTGATTTGGAAATTGAGTGTCCACAGGATTTGATCTTGTGACCTCTGTGCAAATACCTTGGTTATTTGAGTTATTATTGTACCTGTATTATTATCGTGGTTTTCATTATAACATGTGATTTGGGATTGGACTCACACAAGGGTCGATACAGCGACCTCTATGTATCTATAGGGATTTAAGTTATTAACTACAACCCACATACAAAATTGTGTATAGTGTGGCTTTAAATAAATGTAAAGAGACTCTACAGGATTTGATCCTAGGTCCTTGTTTATGATGAGGGTTTATAAATTGATGACTTTGTATTTAATTTACTCATATTTTTTATTATATTAAACATTATATATTTATGGCATGTGATTTCTGTTATGTGGAATGTAATATTGGATGGTTTGAATTAATGTATTTATGGCATGGCTTTATATCATTGACAATAGTTATTTGCTTATGTTGTGTGCAAGTAACTTAGTATTGTATATTATAAATTGTGGACCATTTGTAGGGTCTTGATTACTTGGTATGTTCATTGGTTTATGATAATGTTTATTTATACAGACCTGGAAAGGTATTTGCTCATTCTTATCTTAGCTCTAATATTTGATGTTTAATATTTATTCTCGGATGGGACATACAATGTTGATAGATTAGAATTAGATTTCTATTTTATACCTGATACTATATATATATATATATATATATAGTATACTAGTTAGTTTCCTGTTATTATACTTAGTTAATGGTATTTTAAATATAGGTTTTACTTTAAGGTTAGATCTGAACTAGTATTTTATTTAAACATGACTGTGCTAACAATATGGAATATATTAGTAGAGTAAATAAGTAAATAAACAACTAGGGATTTAATTTGATATAATTCTTAGTTTGTAAGAAAAAAATATTAAAGTAGTAAAAGACAATACATAAGTAAAACCTAAAAGTACCAAACCCTTGATAATCTTGAAACAAGATTTAAATTATAGGCTAGGGTTATAGTTAAAAATGTAAACCCTAAAATAATTAGACAGAAAACAAAGCACATAGGGATAGAAAATATAATTTAAACATTTTCTTATTCTAGCCATCACTTATTCTAGAAAATGAGATAGGCACTCCAGAACCTCATACCTGTAAATTGAAGCTCATTTAATGGCTGAAACCTACACACTCAACTAACAAGTATTAAAAATTCATAGACAGACCTGAACTATGTATTAGATGACTGAATCACTTGGGAACTACCAAGTTCTACCCAACCATGACCCGGAACTGTTCCTAGTTTCAATCCGGATCCCCCTGAGCTGGTTCTAACATGGAACTAGCTTAGAGCTCCTAAGGTAGGATTTCCCAAACTGGTATATCAGTTCTTGATCAGCTCTCCTTTTTCCTTCTAGGAAATGAATGTTCTCCAACAACTCACTTCAGAATAAACATGCAGAATAATGACTCCAAAAAGATAGATGAGATCCCCAAGCCTCTCTTTGGCTTGGGAATTTATAGACATACTTTTCATTCAAAGGGGTAGTTAAATCAAGAATCCTTGATTTCTTGATTTAACCCTTTTTATTTAATTTTGGTATTTTTAATACTTTAACTTAGGAAATTTTAACTAGTTCCTCTTTAGAATTTTGTAGGTATTATACTATTTAATTTTTCTCTTAGTAATAATAATAATAAATGGATCCTCTCCTTCTTTCTGTCATTATTAATATTATTACTATGTTTATTATTTATACATAACATGTATAAAATATATAATAATATGACATTTGTAAACATGTGTCTTTGGCTATCATATATTATGATTCCTAGACTCATGACACTTTCTTCATTAAGGTCATTAAGTAGATGGTTAGGTCTACTAGGATAGGCAACTCTAAACATCCTTGCATGTTGGATTCCCTCGTATAACATGGTAGTTCTTCAGTACTTGACGAGAATACCGGAATTCAAAATTTCATTTAATCACTTATAAGTAAGTCTGATGAGATCAATATTTTTCTCAAGTCATTTTCACTCGGGAATCATTAATTTTTTTCAGTAACTCCTAGTGCTTACGAGAACCCATACTCAACATTAAAAACAAGGAGTTACAAACTTAGTGCAATTCCAGAGCTCTTCACTCAACACTAATGCTAGGATGTACTTGTACGATACATCTAGGGATACAATGGCCAATGATCAGATGTTCAGATTTTATGCTCAACATCAAAACGAAAAGATCCAAGGCTTATACCCAACACTTCCAATTTATCTTTACATGTGTTCCACAGCTTCATGCTCAACACAAATATAATACTCTTGTGCTTTGCTTTAGAGCTTCTTTCTCAACACCAATATCAATTACTCATGTTCTCTGGAGCTTCTCACTTAACAAAAACATCAATTACTCATGTGATCCAAAGCTCCTCACTCAACATAAAACACCTCGTCAATCATGCGCTTTATGGTACATACATACATATAGATATCTATACATATCAACAACTGGGTTACACCCCATATATAAAACAAATCATCATGTTCATATGCAGTGGGGTCTTCATATCTTATGCTCAACATCAACATGGAAATATCTAAGGCTTATACCTAGCACTTCCAATTTATCTTTACATGTGTTCCATAGCTTCATGCTCAACACAAATATAATACTCTTGTGATTTAGAGCTTCTTTCTCAACACCAATATCAATTACTCATGTTCTCCAGAGCTTCTTGCTTAACAAAAACATCAATTACTCATGTGCTCCAAAGCTCCTCGCTCAACACAAAACATCTTGTCAATCATACGCTTTAGGGTACACACACACACACACACACACACAGACATATATATATGAACAATTGGCTTACACCCAATATATAAAACAAATAATCATGTTCATATGCAGTGGGGTCTTCGACCCAGTATATGAGAACATCAAGATAAAATCATAATCAATAAGCTCATCCTATAAGTGTTAGGTCCAAAATTTGGGATATGACATCCCTCCCCACTTAGAACAACACTGTCCCTAGTGTTCTATGAACTCGGAATGACATCATGAAACAATTCGGGCTAAGCCTTTCTCATGTTGGCTTTATTCTCCCATGTAGCCTCATCAATTTGAAGTGCTTCCATTTCACTTTAAACTAGACTATGGTGCGCTTCCTGAGATGTGCCTCTCTCTTGTCCAATATATGAATAGGTTCAGGGGAAAACTCCCCTTCAGGTTCCACCTGTAATAAGGACCACTCAACTACATGTTTAGTATCATAAACATATTTCTTTAATAATGATGCATGGAAAACATTATGGACTCTTATGTGTGCAGTTAATGCTAGTTCATATGCCACTAGACCTCTCTTGGCTAGTGTTTCAAAAGGTCAAGAAAACCTAGGTGCTAACTTACCACACCTCTCCCATCTGAACGAGATTCGTTTTTCTTTTACTTTCAAGTAGACATGGCATCCTATTTGATAATATTTATATTTTATTTTTTGATATGTGTATATTTTCTGGTTGTCTTGTGCTTCTTTGAGGTTCACCTAGACCTTGGTAACCAATTGCTCCAAGTCCATTAATAAATCAGGCTTAACATGAGCCGATTGACCGGCTATCCAAAGTAACTAGTGTTCTACACTTCTGTCCATAGAGTACCTCAAAGGGACTAATCTTGGTGGAAGCCTGATAAACATTGTTATATGCAAACTCTACAATATCCATGTAGTATTCCCACTTAGTGGGGTTTTTGATGACATACATCCAAATAATGTCCTCAACAATCTAGTTTACCCTTTCTATATGCCCATCTGTTTGTGGGTGATAAGCAATACTAAAGTTCAACTGCGTCTCTAGTCCGTAGAATAAATATCTCCAAAATTTTCTGGTAAAATTTGTATCTCGATCCAAGATGATTTCCTTGGGTATCGCATGCAATCTAAATATCTCCTTCAAGAACAGATCAGCAATGTGTATTGCCTTGTAAGTCAACTTCACTAGAATGAAGTGTGCTGCTTTTGACAGTATGTCAACTACTACAAAGATAGAATCATTTTGATTCTTACTTTTCGGTAGACCGATGATAAAATCAATAATAATGACCTCCCACTTCCATTTTGGAATGGGTAATGGCTGCAACAATCCTAAAAGATGTTGATGCTCAGCTTTGACAAGCTGACATTTCGCGATAAACATTGCAATGTCAGCCTTTAACTTAGGTGAGAAAAAGTGTCTCTTGACAGCGGATATCATCTGTTGATATCCTGGATGCCCTAAGTAGGGTTCTCGATGAAATTTCATGAGAATACTGGACTAAATGTCCCCTCCTTCTGGAATGTACAATCTCTCCTTAGACCATAGTAGTCCTGATTCGTCTACATTGTACTCCTTTTGTTGTTGAAACAACCTGTCCTCTTGGACATTCTTGAGGATTTCTACATAGAAAGGTTCAACTCTGTTGGTCGTTCGAATCCTCTCATGCAAATATGCATCAGTTTGACTTAAAGTCACCTCATTTATCATATGAGTTCATCGGCTCAAAGCATCGGCAACCTTGTTCTCTTTACCCTTAATATGCTTTAGCTCAAAATGGTAATCGCTAAGGAAAAAAAACCCTTGGCTTTCCTTGCATTCAGATTCGGTTGTTCGAATAAATACTTCAGACTCATATTGTCTTTCTTTAGAAGGAATTTCCTTCACATGATTTAGTTCCTCCACATCTTCAAAGCGTGGATGATGGTTGCTAACTCAATATCATGTGTGGGGTAGTTTTTCTCATACTCTTTTAACTTTCGCAATTCATAACAGATCACATGATCGTTCTGCAAGAGGAATCCTCCCAGTCCTTCCTTCCTTGTATATGTCCAAACAATGAAATCTCCATTGGAATCCGCAATTTGTAGTATCTGTGTGGTCATTAAGCTACTTAAGCTTTGGAAAACTTTCCTCGCTCTTGATCGTCCATAAGAACTTATTTTCTTTCTCTTGAAAAGTAGTAATGGGACAAGATATTCTCGAGAAGTTATCAATGAACTTTCAATAATATCTTGCTAATCCCTAAAAGGACCTAATGTCATTGACACTAGTAGGGGTAGGCCAGTATTCTATGGGTCTAATCTTTTCTGGGTCCACAACTATCCCTGTCTTGGAGATAATGTGACCCAAGTACTGTATCTGTAGTTTGTAAAAGTCACATTTACTAAACTTAACGTAAAGCTAGTGTTCTCATAACACTCATAGTACTATGCGAAAGTGTTCTTTGTGTTCGTCTTTACTCTTAGAGTAAACTAGTATATCGTTGAATAAATACCAAAAGAAATTTATCTAGATACTTACTGAATATATTTTTCATCATACACACGAAGTTTGTTGGTGCATTGGTCAACCCAAATGTCATCACTACAAAATCATAGTGGCCGAACCTTGTACGAAAGGAATTTTTGTGAATATCCTCATCATGAATTTGTACCTGATGGTACCTGTATCATAGGTCAATCTTTGAAACTATTTTGTCTCCTCCCACCTGATTGAACAAGTCATCGATCTTAGGGAGTGGGTATCAGTTCTTGATAGTCATTTTGTTAAGATGATGGTAATAGATGCACATATGAATCGTACCATCCTTTTTCTTTACGAATAGTATCAGTGCTCCCCAAGGGGGCACACTTGGTCAAATATACCCCTTTTCTATCAAATCCTACAATTACAGTTTGAGTTCCACCAACTCTAGTGTACTCATATGGTAAGGGGATTTTGAAGCCAGAACTAATCCTAGTGTCAGTTCTATGGACAAGTATAGGTCTCGTTTTGGAGGTAATCCTGGGATTTCCTCGAGAAACACGTCCTTAAATTCTACAAGAATGGAAATTTTCTCTATGTGTTGTTCTCTCTTAGACTCTATGTATTGGATGTTTACTACAAATAACTGGTAGCCTTTCCTAACGCATTTATTTGCTTGTAAGGAAAATATTTTCCTTATAGAAACTTTCTTTGGAATGCCTTGAACCTTTACTTGGTTCCTTAGCTGTTTGTACACAAGATTGACTTGTGTAGGAAATTAAGCATGACATGGTGTTGTTCCAACCAGACCATGCCGATAAGTATATCATACGATACTAAGGGTAGGATGTTTAGGTTTACTTTCGTTGGAAAACCATTCATGTTTACCTTGCAACCTTTAACTATTTTTGAAACTTTTTGTCTCGTACCTATGGATAACTAAAGTAGCCAAGGTTTATCATGTTTTACTTTTCCCAATTTGCATACATCAACAATTTTAGGCAAAACATAGCTCTAGAAAGCACTGGGGTCAATAAGTATTGAAATAGAAGTGTTTAAGATCTTACCTTCTATCTCAAACATGGTAGCTTGATGGTCTTCCTGGCGGCCATCCAAAGCTACATAAATCCATGGGGATCCAGCTAGGTCCTCTATGGTTGGTTCTTCCTGTAATCTGTACAAGACCCCATTGTTCTTGTTCTTATAATCTCAGGCATAATGAGGCCCACTGCACTCCCAGCATTTGATCTGTATCGGGGTGGCATTGGCTCCCCCAGCTGCTACTGGCTTGTTAACATTTGGAGCTGGTATGTATGGTTTCATACCTGATTTGTTGAAGTTCTTGTTCACTGGAAAACTATTTTTTTGTTTCCTATACAGGGGTGGGTTAAACCCTAGTCTGCAGTTATCAGAGAAGTTCTTAGACCTATCTCTCTTTTGGTTCATGTTATCTCACCTTAGTTGTCCATGCTCATAGCAAAGCCTAGACTTGTGTAGTGTGGTTTCCAAAGTTTTTGGCATGTTGAATTCAATACTTTCCTGAAAGTTGGGAGGAGGACATCCCAAAAACTGTTGGATCTTTACCTTTTCATCCTTAATGCATGGTACATAATGTAACGGATCTAGAAATTTGTTAATAAAATTGTCCATAGTCATGGATCCCATACGTAGCTTGTGAAACTCTCTCACTTTTCTGTTGAACAACCTTTCCGACATATATTTCTCTTAAAATATTTTGCGAAAGTTACCCTGGTGTATTTCCCTCAACTCATATTTCTTGGTATGTTTTAGATCTCTCCACCATCTCGTTGCTTTTCCATTTAAGTTATAGATGGAAAGCCAAGCCTTCATCTCGCTTGAGTATTTATGAACTCGAAAATATTTGCTCATACCCAACATCCGTTCTTCAGCTTTAACCCCTGTGTTTACCTCACCTTCATAGGTTGGGGCTCTTATTTTTCTAAACTCCCCTTGAAGAATGTCATCACTTATTTATTTATTTATGCATGGAGAAAGAGAGTCATCACTAGAAGGACTATAATGATATCCTTCAGAGCTTCACAGGTACGTTCCTCTTTTTCTTCTTCTCTTAGGCTGCTAGCCCATTTATGGTAAGGTTCCCTTTTGGACCTTTTTGTAGAATGAGTGGGTTTCCCCTAGGGGCTTCCTTCAATCATATTTATTAGTAATGCTTCATTAATAGCTTGTTGTTCCTTTCTCTCATTCAGACTATTTTCTTTGAAACTTTGAAATTTTGCTTGAAGACTGTGTATAGTCTTCAAAATACCAGAATTCAGTTCCACCACCATTTTTTCTTCCTGGGTGGGGGTGTTCATCTTTCCTTGCTCGTTGTTGTCTTCTTCAGTTTTCATGATCTGAACTGTTCTGTAGAAATTCCTAAAATTGCAAAATTTTTAATAACTATAAATTTTTTATTAGTTAAAAATATTTAAAAACGTACTTTATTTTCTTAGCAATGAATGTTTGGTACGCCCATTGGTCTCTTAGTGTTGAAACTGGACTCTGATACCACTTGTAATGTCCCCAAAAATTGACAAAAAAATATTAGGCTACTTAAAACTACCTATTCTAAACATTATTGAACTTGCGGAATGTGTCATACTCTATTTGTACTGCTGATTTGTCGTAAGCTATTCTTATGTCCTATTTCCTTACTTTCAGTTATGATTATTATTGTATTTACTGTGTTTTACTTATGATTTCGTAATGTTGATTACTATGCTATTCTTACGGTTATGCATTGATGTGTATGTTAGACACTTTGATTATCATTCATTGTTAATTTACATGTGGTTATTGTTGTATACATGAATCTCACTTAACTTGGTTAATGGATAGGGGTGGAGTGGCGGGACTAGTTCTCCCGTGTAACTACCTAAGAGGTAATAGTCTCTACTTGACACAACTGACTTACTTAGTTCCGTTTGAACTAATGCATTCTTATCTTGTTACTTCTAGGTATACTTATCGACAGAAAATTTGTTACAGAATGTTGAACGTTTGATCACTAGTACTCATACTTGTAGCTAGTGACACCTACTGGTTGTTATTATTGTTCTTTACAGACTCGGGTTATTGTTCTTTATAGACTCGAGTTATTGTGCTTAACAAGTTTATAACTCTTTTGTTAAAAACAAAACTTGCCTTTATGATAAAAAACATGCCATGGTCTTAGGATTAGAGCTTAAAGAATTCGATGAGCAAAGTCCTAAGGCTTATAGCCTATAGTATTCACAACATGCATGGGTTTAAACATTATGGTAAGATTTAGAGTGGTAGGTTTAATATGGTTCATGCACTATACGACTATGGGGCTATTGCACATTAATAGTGACCAGAGGGGCGCATTCAATGCGCCTTGGGAGGAGTGGCGGGAAACCTTAGGGATTGGCCCAAGCCTTCATTTGGCATTTCGCTCCATTCGTAGTCTGCTCTAAACTCTGCTTTGCGTGAAGGACGACGACTTTGCTGGTGTTAGAAGGCAGGGAAAACATGGTTGACTTTGCACTGTAGTTTCTTAAAGTTGCTCATTATCTCAAATCTTACTTCTCATCATGCTATCATTTGGTTGTAGGGTTGCAAGGGAGAAAGTAAAGGATTGGGTTGTGGTTTGTGGCAAGGCCATGGCCATGCCATATATCAATGGTAAGACCACTTTGCATGCCATTACTCATTTCCTCTTATGGTATTATGGTTGCGACTGGTTTGGCGTTCATCGTGGATTTGATTGCTTGGTGTCTGGTTTTGTTACGGATGTGTTTGGGGTTTGGGGTTTGACTATAACTTAGAGGCACTCTGTGTTGGTAACCTTAGGACATTGGGTTTTAATGTTTGGGGTTCCATTTATCGTTTGTTCCTTGATTAATTAGATGTAAAAAGAGTTTTATTAAAAAGTCTTTGTGCATGTGTAACGACATGACAGGCTCTGTGCAATTTCTTATTTAATGTTTGATTATGGATACTGGCCATGGAAGCACCATTTCTTGCAATGGTGCAAGTTCGTAAGAAAAAATAAATGTGTAAACTTATTTTAATGGATTACAACGATTGTGTTTTCCATATATATATATTGCGTTGGATCTTTGTGGTTATTACGATAGGACTCTGTAGATTCACATTCATTATTTACTTTAGTTGTAAGAATGTAAATGGGTGACAACGTATGGCTTGGGGACATGTCGTGGATGGCATGAGCACTCTCCATGGTAGCTGCGATAGCGTGAATAGTGCAGACTTATATTTTATTATTGTAATGCATAAAATGGAATGTAATTTCTATTTGTGGCTGTAAACCTTGTGTTGACAATGTTGCCATAGGTTGTTTCATTGACAGGTTTTAAGCATTGAAAGGTCAATTTAGTTGACTGTGTGGTTAATTATGGGGCTGATTCCATGGATTACAGCGTATGTGAAATGTAGGGTCTTACAACCTCTATAGATAGAATTTAAGCTTGATTTGCAGCCTGTGTGTAAATGGTAAAGCGTGGCTTTGTATAAAGTTTAAACACCCTATAGGATTATATCCTGGGTCATTTACTGTAATGGAGGTTTATTAAATGAATCCAATTTGGCAATTGAGTGTCCACGAGATACGATCTTGTGACCTCTGTGAAAATACCTTGGTTATTTCAGTGATTATTGCACATGTATTATTATCATGGTTTTTATTATAGCACGCGATTTGGGCTTGAACACCCATAGGGGTCGATTTTGTGACTGTGTATTTAATTTACTCATCATTTCTATTACGTTAAATATTCTGTTATGTGGAATGTAATATTGGATGGTTTGAATTGATATATTTGTTCCATGGATTTATATCATTGACAATGGTACTATTGCTTATGCTATTTACAAGTAACTTAGTATAGATATTATAAATTGCGGACCATTCATAGGGTCTCAATTACTTGGTCTGTTAATTGGTTTATGATAATGTTTATTTATACAGACCTGGAAAGGTCTTTGCTGGTTCTTATCTTAGCTCTAGTATTTGATGTTTAATATTTATTCTTGGATGGGACATACAATGTTGATAGATTAGAATTAGATTTCTATTTTATACCTGATACTATTTATATATAAATAGTATACTGGTTAGTTTCTTGTTATTATACTTATTTAATTGTAATTTAAATCTAGGTTTTACTTTAAGCTTAGATGTGAACTAGTATTTTATTTAAACATGACTCTGCTAACAATATGGAATCTGTCAGTAGAGTAAATAAGTAGATAAACAACTAGGGTTCTAATCTGATATAATTCTTAGTTTGTAAGAAAACAATATTAAAGCAGTAAAAGACGATACATACAAAAAACCTAAAAACCCCAAACCCTTGATAATCTTGAAACAATAATTAAATTATAGCCTAGGGTTACATTTAAAAATGTAAACCCTAAAAGAATTAGACAGAAAACAAAGCACATAGGGTTAGAAAATATAATGTAAACATTTTCCTAGTCTAGCCAAAACTTACTCTAGAAAATGAGATAGGAAGTTCAGAACCTCATACCTATAAATTGAAGCTCCTTTAATGGTTGAAACTTGCACACTCAACTAACCAGTATTAATAATTAATAGGGAGATCTGACCTTTGTATTAGATTATTGAATCACTTGGGAACTACCACGTTCCACCCAACCATGACCTGGAACCATTATGGGTTTCAGGTGGGATCCCCTTGAGTTGGTTCCAACATGCAAATAGCTTAGAGCTCCTAAGGTAGAGTATCCCTAACTGGTAAGTCAGGTCTGGATCAGTTCTCCTTTTTTCTTGTAGGAAAAGGATGTTCTCCAAGAACTCACTTGAGAGTAAACAGGCAGAATAATGGCTCCAAAAAGATAGATGAGATACCCAAGACTCTCTTTGGCTTAGGACTTTATAGATAGACTTTTCAAGCAAAGGGGCAGTTAAATCAAGAATCCTTGATTTCTTGATTTAACCCTTTTTATTTAATTTGGGTATTTTTAATACTTTAACTTACGAACTTTTAACTAGTTCCTCTTTAGGATTTTGTAGGTATTATACTATTTAATTTTTCTCTTAGTGATAATAATAATAAATGGAACTTCTCCTTCTTTCTTTCATTATTAATATCATTACTATGTTTATTCTTTATACATAACATGTATAAAATATATAATAATATGAGATTTGTTAACATGTGTCTTTTGGTATCATATACTATGATCCCTAGACTTATGCCACTTTCTTCTTTAAGGACATTCGGTATATGGTAAGCTCTGCTAGGCAAGGAAACTCTAAACATCCTTGCATGTTGGATTGCCTTGTATAAAATGGTCGTTCTTCAGTACTTGACAGTACGAGAATACATAATTTCAAATTTTCATTTAATCACTTATAACTAAGTCTAATGAAATCAATATTTTTCTCAAGTCGTTTTCACTCGGGAATCATTAATTCCTTTTAGCAACTCCTAGCGCTTACCAGAACCCATACTCAACGCTAAAAATAGGGAGTTACAAGCTTAGTGCAATTCCATAGCTCTTCGCTCAACAGTAATGGAAGGATGTACTTGTACGATACACCTAGCTATACAATAGCCAAGGATTCAATGTTCCAGAGCTTATGCTCAACATCAACATGGAAGGCTCTAGGGATTATTCCCAACACTTCCAATTTATCTTTACATGTGTTCCACAGCTTCATGCTCAACAAAAATATAGTACTCATGTGCTTCAGAGCTTCTTTCTCAATGCCAATATCAATTACTCA
>LPNX010334648.1:0-13530 GCA_001517045.1 Pseudotsuga menziesii | reverse complement strand
GTCTCCACCTGGTGAGCTGGAACAAAATCCAAAAACCTTATAAGGAAGGTGGCCTTCAGGTTAGGGACCTGGCAAATCAAAACCTGGCCATGGGGGCAAAAATTATGTGGAGACTAATCGCCGGAAAAGAAAGCTGGTGCAGTAAAGTCCTAAGAAATAAATACTTCAGCGATGAAAGGCTGCGATTCCTGGATAGGCCAATCCTTCGCAAGTCAGGATCTTCAATCTACAAGCTTTGCCTTAAAGCTCTGCCCTCTTTCAAGCCTAATCTCTATTGGATTCCAAGAAACGGAAAGAAAATAAATCTGTGGGAGGACGCCATCATGGGAGATCAGCCTCTAAATCACAACCCAGGTATAAAAAACATCATGGATTGGGCCCAAAACAACAACGTAAATACCCTGTGGGATATCTCAAGCTGGGAAGAAGACAATGTAAACACTTGGAAGGCCTGGCAGATAAACAATCTCCCCAATTGGTTAAGTGAAGAAAAGGACAGCCTAATCCATCTACTCAAAGGAAAAGCACCAGCTGCAAAGAAAATGCTGGACAAAATAGGGTGGGGCCAGCGATCTGGTAAATATTCAGCCAGCGAAGGCTACAAAGCCCTCCTTTCCTTGCCCCACGTCGCTCCTAACCCAGCCAGATGGAATTTTATTTGGAACTTCCCGCTCATGCCAAAAATAGACTTCTTTTGCTGGACTGCTGCTCACCAAAGTATCCTGACGGGGGATAACTTAAAAATTAGAGGGATGGAAGGTCCATCCAGATGCCCCCTGTGCTGCTCAGAAGAAGAAACGATGGACCATCTCCTGCTAAACTGCCCCTTCTCCAAAGAAGTTTGGTCAGAGGTCCTCCTCCTGAACTTAGATGACCTTGATGTCCCTCACAATATCCCCGACCTTTTTGCCTCTTGGACCTCCAGTTCCCCCTTTGACCTTCAGAAAAAAGACCTCCTCAAATCAGTTTGGAATTGGGCCCCCAAAGCGATCTGCTGGAAGATCTGGCTGGAGCGCAATAATCGCATCTTCAGGAATGAAAAAAAGCCCAGCATCAATATTGCTATCAAATGCAAAGCCCTCCTGGGGGAGATAGCCACGTCCAAGAGCAACCTTCAGAACTCCAAAGACTTGGAGCCTCAAGAAAGAAGATGGCAGGCTCAATTCAAGTTCCCGGAGCCCACACCCATCATCTCCATTGCAAAAAAGGCTTCCTGGGAAATCCGGCTTGCAGAAAACGACTTTCTAATGTGGAGATCCTCTCTAAAAGATAATGCCCTGTTCTTTGATGGAGCCTCCAAAGGCAACCCAGGCCGCGCGGGAGGAGGCGGGATCCTTCTCTCAAGTGAGAATTCTGGCCTAGTCAACTATGCCTGGGGGCTAGGCATAATGTCAAACAACATGGCCGAGGCGCTTGCCCTCTGGCAAGGCCTCAAGATTGCCCATGAGCAAAAAATACATTCGCTGGTGGTGTTCGGGGACTCCAAGCTTATCATTCAATTCATGGTTTCAAAAACTCTGCCGGCCAACGTCTTCTTAGCAGCCATTATAAAAAAAATCCATCTGGCCATCTCTAATTTCAATACTATCAGCTTCTTCCATATTCTTCATGGCCTAAATGGTAAGGCCGATTTGGAGGCCAACAGGGCATCCTCGCTGGATCAAAGTGTGCTGGAGGTTAATGACAAAATTTCAATATGCAATATCCCCTAAATCGCAGTGGTCAGAGCCCATTGATGAAGTCAATCTTTAGTACAAGGAAAAGACGCTGGTTCAAATCGCGTTGGAGGATCGTGACAGAGATTCTTTTGGCTTTATCCCCCAAATCGCAGAGGTCAGATCTCCTTTTTTGCACTCAGTTGATCAGAACTCCATACTGATGCTGATCCTCAAAGATTCAATCAAGCCTCCATCATGTGCGCTGGAGAAGAGCCCCTCTCAATCTTTTCGAGACCGTGACCTCCAGATTTATATTGAGTCTCCCCATTTGCCAGACGCACTGCCTGTTGTTCATCTCCCAGCTCCAAGTTCTCTGAAGCCTGAAGCTCGTCTCATCTACAAATCGTGAGACCTCCAGTCCTCCTGCGCGCCACCATGGACTCTGTTGGCTCCTCCTCAAACGTGCAATCGGTGGAAGTTCGACTGGCTGATATTCAGCAGTCTCTGGACGCTTTAAAGCTTAAGTCTGAGAACCATGAAGTCAAAGGCCACAATCAGTGGAAAGCCTTCGCCAACGAACTGAGCACACTAAAGAAGGACCTCAAAGACTCAAAGGGAGAGCTGAACTACTACAAAGATGTGGTCTTCACTGAGTTCAAAGATGCAGCCAACACCACTGGCAACTTCGGCAATCGAATCTCAGCGTTAGAATCAGCTGTAAAAAAGATCCTAGAGAAGTTCAATTAGTGTCATCTCTATTTCGCTTGTGTTTTGTCAGTTCCATCCTTTCTGCTTGTATCCAGTCTCTGCAGTCTTTTCCTTCAGCTTACTTCTCTGTCTCCTCTGCACTTGCTGGGCGACCTGGGCTCTCCTTAATCCCTGCGCTCTTGATTATATGTATGCAGCACCCGGTGGCTTATTCACCGGCTCTTAATTAACCTTCCCCCTTGTTATAGTCTAAAAAAACAACATAGTTAGTCTCACATGCGAAAACGCACAAGTCTTATAATGTCTCTAATATAACAAATGTAGAGAACATGTGTATGTGGGCCTTAACTAGATTCGGCACAAAAGGAGATTCAATGTTCTCTCCACTGCTCGGTTATAAATTGATGTCTAGATGATTTGTATTCATTATTCGATGAATTTTATGGTCAAAATCCAATGGAAATTGTTGAAACAATAGTTTTAGGTTGTTGGAATTGCACGATTGGGGTGTCGTAGGGGTAATCAAGGGAGTTAAATCTATATCTAGACTCAAAATTGCAATTTCAACAATGAAAATTGAAAATCGCAATTTCAACAACAAATCGTGTCGTCAGATTCCGATAAAAATTTTCAAGAAAATGCAAATCATCTAAACTTAAACATACTCCTCAATTAACAAACCAACAGGCACAAGTAAAAAAGAGAATACATAATACCATTATATTCTTTCTTTTCACACAACCACCCATCTATACATCATCTTCATAATCCCACCCACACAACTTTGTATTTGTTTCCTTATTAAAGGAAAAAGAAGGGAGGCTTCATAATACCATCCTATTCTTTATTTTCAAGCAACTACTTATCTATGCTTCCTCTTAATAATCCCACCCACACAACTTTGTATTTGTTCCCTTATTAAACCAAAAAGTATTGATATTATGTATTAAATTATATTTTGAAAATAAAATATTGTTTTTTTAATTTTGGAAATAAGATGTTTATAAATTTGTTATGGTGGAGATTGAATTGACATTTTGAAGTTATTTAAAAAAAATTATAAAAAATAAAAATCAATTCAAAAATATAAAAACGTTAATGCATCTTGTTGCACGGTATTCAGAGGAAGTTGTATTAATTTTATAAGTGTCATTCTTCGGAATGGGGCTTAGCTTGTGTACATCGTCTAATGCATTCAAAGTATTTGCAAAATTTATTTAATAAAATTCGCAATTAAATGTCAAGGAATATTTGATAAAATTCATAATTAAATGTTACAAGTATTTAATAAAATTCATAATTAAAAGGTATTAAATCTAAATAGTAAAATGCCTCTATCAGGAAAATCAAAACCATTTAACACAACTCATTTTTCATAGGATGTTGTCTAAATAAGTACCAATTTTGACTACTTTTTCAACTCTTTTTTAAAATTATTTTCGAGGCGTCACCAATGTCGCTAGAAGCCATGAAGACAACCCCGATTTTGGGTTTGTTTCTCATTCTCATACTCCATTATGTTTCCATGGCTTCGATACCCACGAATATGTTGTCAGTTGTGCTCCTCGAGACCACATCAATCAATTCCATGGTGATGGGAAGGTCGAGCTCCTCGACAAATAGTATGATAACTTTTGTTACACATTGCAATTATTTTTGCATATTTTTGGGCTATATTCTCTTTCTATCAATCAGTTGGGATAACAATTAGATGAAACATGGGTTAAGCATGTGTGCGGTTCGACAAGACATATCTATTTGGACATTTCAGTATGCAAATAAAGTTTCTTCCTCAGGATTCCTCTGGAACTGTCACCACCATCTATGTGAGAATGAAAGGATGAATATTCGAAGGAAGTTGAAAAGGGTAGCACTTTCAGTATCAAAGGAAACCATCATTAATGCAAGTGGATACACCAACTAAACCAATGGATCACGAAGAAGCCACGCGACGGAATATGGTTTTATATGATAGAGAATATGTGGAAGACGTTGGTTGGGCCAAGGGACGACGGAGGATAAACGATATTTTCAAAAGCGCCCTCACAAAAGAATGCATGGCGACGTAAATATATTAACAAATAATAATATGCAATAATTCATCAAATTTATTTAAATGCAAAAATGAAAGAAACTCTTATTTTCGGTGCCTCTTAAGTATTGATGAAAGGGTTTGGGAATTCATTGCTAAATTAAAAAAATTCATAGAGAAAACAATTCTTATATTTAGAGTTTTAATTTAGAAATTCATAAATAAATAGTAAAATTAAACTGCTATCCTTAATTTGAGCAACATCCACTCATATTATTTTGCATAATGTAAACACAAATTATCTAAAGTACTAATGATTTGGAACTTTCTTGACAACCATCATTGGCCCTTTCTAGACAACTTCCTAATCACATACTTCGGTGTATCCCTCTCTTAGGAAGTAGTTTAAGCGCTAACCAAAATGCCCCCAACCAGTTGGAATTCAACGTATAATCTTTTGCTGAAATTTCCATTTGGAGTGCTTAAATCACAATTTCGACGATCTCGGTAGTTTTAAAATCGAGTATTTAATCTAGGATATGAAATTACGATCAATGAAATTGCAAAATTGCATAAATAACAATTTCCCTAACAATTTTGACCTGTTTTTGTCAAAAAATTTCATAATGTAAACACAAATTATCTAAAGGACCAATGATTTGGACCTTTTCTGACAACCATCATTGGCCATTTCTGGACAACTGCCGAATCACATACTTCAGTGGATCCCTCTCCTAGGAAGCAATACAAGTGCTAGCCAAAATGCCCCAAACCGCCAAAATATGACAAATTATTTTTTGCTGAAATTGGCATTTGGAGTGCTCAAATTGCAATTTTGGCAATATGAGTATTTTTAAAATGAGGTATGTAATATAGGGCATGCAATTTACTTAACAAAATTCGCAATTAAATGTGAAAAGGAGCATTTGATAAAATTCACAATTAAGTGCTAAGAGTATCTATTAAAATTCATAATTAAAAGGTATTGATTCTAGATAGCAAAAACCCTCTATAAATAATGACTAGAAAAGTCAAAAGCATCTAAGACAAATGATTTTTTCTATGACATTTTTTAAAGAAACATCAATTTGGAAAACTTTTTCACTTTTCCTTTTTTAGAATGATTTTTGCTTCCAGGATTTGTTGGAATTACATATATTAGTTGTTGACAAACCTGGTGTAAGGAGTATCTCAAGGAAATGATTCCAGGACTACATTTAAAAATTTGATTTTGAATCAAAGCAAATCTAATAAATGGTCATATTTGAATATAATAAATAATTCCTAGTTCATTGCCTTGGTAGTGGCTAGACTAATAACTCTATATCCTAAATGTGTTTGAAAAAGAGTTAAATGATGTCAATCTATTTTTTATGTAGTTTCTCAAATAAAGAAGGATTATGGAGGGTTCCCTGCATTCAAATGTATGTAAAATCTCAAGCTCTTATTGAAAATATATAAAAAGAAAAGAAAAAAAAACTATTAATTTTATTAATTATGTAAATTTGAGAGTTTCAAAGCCAAGGATGGACTTCAAACTCTCTATGTTATTTAACATCTTATGATGGATGCTTGTGTTGCTAACAACTGCTCAACTTATCCCGGATGCAACTATATTGTTAGAGATAAATGGCACTCTAGGGTGACTCCACTCATGATAATGTGTTGCTTTCACCATGGAATGCTTCAATCCAACTTTCTTAATGGAGGTGAATCTAATGGATAAAGGGATATGGAACACCTCTCAACTACAACAATTCACTGGTAAGAACAAATCTTAAATCTTATTCTCTAGAGACACCCTTCAAATTGTGCCATGGATCACGAAGAAGCCACGCAACAGAATATGGTTTGATGTGATAAAGAATGTGTGGAAGACATTGGTTGGGCCAAGGGACGACAAAGGATAAACGATATTTTCAAAAACGCCCTCACAAAATAATGCATGGTGACGTAAATATATTAACAAATAATAATATGCAATAATTCATCAAATTTATTTAAATGGAAAAATGAAAGAAACTCTTTAAGTATTGATGAAAGGCTTTGGGATATCATTGCTAAATTAAAAAAATTCATAAAGAAAAAAATTCTTATATTTAGAGTTTTAATTTACAAATTCATAAATAAATAGTAAAATTAAACTGCTATCCTTAATTTAAGCAACATCCACTCATATTATTTTGCATAATGTAAACACAAATTATCTAAAGGACTAATGATTTGGAACTTTCACAATAACCATCACTGGCCCTTTCTAGACAACTTCCTAATCACATACTTCGGTGTATCCCTCTCCTAGGAAGTAGTTTAAGCACTAACCAAAATGCCCCCAACTAGCTGGAATTCATCGTATAATCTTTTGCTGAAATTTCCATTTGGAGTGCTCAAATCACAATTTCGACGATCTGGGTAGTTTTAAAATTGAGTATTTAATCTAGGATATGAAATTACGATTGATGAAATCGCAAAATTGCATAAATAACAATTTCCATAACAGTTTTGACCTGTTTTTGTCAAAAAATTTCATAATGTAAACACAAATTATCTAAAGCACCAATGATTTGGACCTTTTCTGACAACCATCATTGGCCATTTCTGGACAACTGCCCAATCACATACTTCAGTGGATCCCTCTCCTAGGAGGCAATACAAGCACTAACAAAAACGCCCCAAACTGCCAAAATATGACAAATTATTTTTTGCTGAAATTGGCATTTGGAGTGCTCAAAATGCAATTTTGGGAATATGAGTATTTTTAAAATGAGGTATGTAATCTAGGGAATGCAATTTACTTAACAAAATTTGGATTTAAATGTGAAAAGGAGCATTTGATAAAATTCACAATTAAGTGCTAAGAGTATCTATTAAAATTCATAATTAAAAGGTATTGATTCTAAATAGCAAAAACCCTCTATCAATAATGACTAGAAAAGTCAAAAGCATCTAAGACAAATCATTTTTCCTAGGACATTGTCTAAAGAAACACCATTTTGGACTACTTTTTCACTTTTCCTTTTTTAGAATGATTTTTGCTTGTAGGATTTGTTTTGAATTACATATATAAGTTGTTGACAATCCTTATGTACGGGAGTATCTCAAGGAATTGATTCTGGTACTAAATTTAAAAATTTGATTTTGAATCAAAGCAAATCTAATAAATGGTCATATCTGAATATAATAAATAATTCCTAGTTCGTGGCCTTTGCAGTGACTAGACTATATCCTGAATGTGTTTGAAAAAGAGTTAAATGATGTCAATCTATTTTTTATGTAGTTTCTCAAATAAAGAAGGATTATGGAGGGTTCCATGCATTCAAATGTATGTAAAATCTCAAGCTCTTATTGAAAATATATAAAAAGAAAAGAAAAGAAAAACTATTAATTTTATTAATTAAGTAAATTTGAGAGTTGCAGAGCCAAGGATGGACTTCAAACTCTCTATGTTATTTAACATCTTATGATGGATGCTTGTGTTGCTAACAATTGCTCAACTTATCTCTGATGCAACTATATTGTTAGAGATAAATGGTACTCTAGGGTCAGTCCACTGATGATAATGTGTTGCTTTCACCATGGAATGCTTCAATCCAACTTTGTTAATGGAGGTGAATCTAACGGATAAAGGAATATGGAACACCTCTCAACTGCAACAATTCACTGGTAAGAACAAATCTCAAATCTCATTCTCTAGAGACACCCTTCAATTTTTGCTTACAATATTGAACTTCATGTAGCTCGATTTGTTTATCTGGATATAAAAAATGCTCACATGCCTTATCCCCTCGGATCTCTTCAATAACTTGAGCCTTGCATTCCTGTCATTGAGCCAGGACAGGCTTAATGGAAGCATACAACCTTCATTATGGAACTTATGTGGTCACCTAGTCAAACTTGATCTTGATTAGAATAAACTTGTTAGTACCATCCCAAACATAACATGCTCAAATGAACAAAAATAGATTTTAGTGATAATCATCTTAAGGGATCGATACCTAGTTTTATGACAAGTTTGAGAAACCTCCATGCTCTTGATCTCAACAATAAGTCCTTCTCTCGAACAATCCCAAAAGCCCATGCCAATATGAGTTTCTCTCTTTTGAATTCCTCACACATTAATTTCACATGTGCCATAAGGGAAACCTGAGTATTAACTTCTTTTTGGGCTAATGCAACCGAGACAACAACGAAAACATGGTAAATATGAAGCGTGGTTCTAATTGGCCCAATTTCAAAACATTTTGGATACTCATGAAAAAAGTTTAATAGCATGGTAAATTTTTTAAAGGCACTTTTAGAAATAAAATAGTAAAAAATATTTTTAATAATGGGTAAGGGGTGCCCGTCAAATTTAACCTAACGGGGAGTGATATTGGGCTCTTCGAAAGTATTTGTGGATATTTTTTTTCTAGTATGTCCTAGTAAGATGCCACGTAGGATGTAGTATGTCCTAGTAAGATGCCGCGTAGGATGTTTCATTATAGTGGAATGCCATATAACATGTCACTCCATATAACATATATCGGCTACACAAGTTTGTGAGCTCATCCCATATAATACACGTCGGCCAGGTAAGCCTGTTTGCGTAGGGGTGGGCCCGACGCGTTGGCCACAGAATGGAGGAGGGTCACGGGCAAATTGACTACTTTGGAAGAAGTAGGTGAACATTTCTTCAAGTAAAATTACTGAGCAGATAATGTGGGAAACCAATTTCGTAGGGTTTATTCGAGTACTTTGTAGTCGGTATTAGAGGAGTATATTTTTTATAGGTTTTGTCTGACCATTTGGTTTCTTTTAGGCTATATATATTATCACGATCAAGATGCCTTTTTCACCGAGAACATTCATCTCTAAAGTAGGGTTCGACAATTTCGGCATATTTGCATTACCGGAAAGGGAGCAGAATTCTGGTTATAAAGTGTTCCAAGGCAGCCGAGGTAGGTTTTGTTTCTTTATTTTTTATTTTTAAGCAGTAAGTGACAGTTTGTGAGTTTTTTTCAGGAACAGAAGTGCGGAGCGGAGGACGGATCCGCGGATGAAGAACGGGAATAGAATTAAGTTTTGGTTGCCGGACGAAGTTCCAAAATCAGAGAGGAAGTTAAGCGAAAAGGCTGCCAGCCATGAATTCTGCGTTACACCGGAGAAAGCCTTCCCTCTTCTTGATGTTGCTGCGAAGGAGGGGATAATATCTGACTTATTCCTTCCTTTAGATGTTTTGGTATGTTTCCGCATTCAGTTTTCTGGTTTAGTTCTGCTGATCTGTTTGTCTATATTCTGGAACTAATGTCTTCCCTTTCACAATAAATCAGGAACAAATTGTATTAAAACTCCCTCACGATGAACTGGAACCACTGTTTGGCATTTCAACTATGGTCACAAAAGCGGTAAGGGTTATCTACTGCTCGTTCATTCAAATTCAAGTTCAAACATTTGGAATTTTAATCGATGGTTGGTCTATAGTGATCAATATAATCGATCTGAATCTCGTGTAATCTTCCGTTGCTGCAGGTTGCAGATGCCAGAAAAATGTATTTTGATTATAATACTCCGGTCAGATCTTCGACATGCCGCAGTGCCTCTAAAATGCGCCCAGCACCAATTCCAAAACATGTATGGAAACCTAGAATTATCGAAGGTATTGAAGAATTAAAACCACCTAAAATTAGACTTAAAAAGATGCGGGAAGATGCTGCAACATCACTGAGATCCCCGCCGACAAGAATAAATGCACGGAACTAAGTTAAGAGAAACAAAATAGAGTACACATAATTCTTATCATTTTGTATATCATATTATATATGATAGGTTAGGCTAGAATATGTCACTAAGTTATATATAAACCTCCAAGCTCAAAAACATCAATTAATATATATATATATATATATATATATATATATTATTAATTGATTATGTTTTTTGAGCATGGAGGTTTTTAGATGGATATTTAAGGTAATAAATTTATAAATTTCATCAGGCTAGAGTTTATCTCTCATCTTTGATCATGATGGGTGGAGTGCTTACCTTAATCATTGAGAAATATAAACTTCAACATTTTAAATCCAAAATTTTAGTCACTAAATATTATTTATATGGCTTATTAAATCCAAAATTTTATAATCACTGAATATTATTTATATGACTTTATATATATATATAGTATGGGGAGTATAATGATACATAGCTTTTCTACAACATAGTTACTAAATTAATGATATAATTAGTTTTAAATTAATGATTTAATTAGTTTCTATTGGAGTTGTATTAATTTTATAATTACGTGTTATTTTTTTGGAGTGAGACTTACAATGAATAGTTATTGTGTAATGGTTTCATGTATTTAAAGTATTTGGAAAACATATTTAATAAAATTTACAATTATATTTTAAGAGCACTATTTAAAGGTGTTGAACCTATTTTTGCAATTATAAATGAATTTTGAACAATAAAAATTTAGATCGAGTCAAAGATTAAATCACTAGATTTTTGCGGCTAATGATTAAAAAGTAAAAACCGTGTAATCTTTAGGCAACTTCACTTTCCTAGGATGTCCTCTAAAAAGGAGTCAATTTCTATTTCTCTTTTGGCTTATTTTTTTATTATTTTTTCTTAGTAGGAGCAGTTGGAATCACATATATAAGTTTTTGAGATTGCACAAGTATTAGATGGATTTGAATCCATTTTGTAACCAAATAAGGATTTTCAAAATCTTAATATGGCCAAAACTTAAATTGTGGAATATTGTCAATTTTGATCATAAAAAACAAATTTTCTAATCTTTAGAAAACTCTTATTTCCTAAGACTTAGCCTAGAAAAGCTACAATTTCCACTATTTTTCTTGTTTTGTTTTTAAATTGTGATCTCAAGGACCTTAATTGTTCAAGTTGAGGGGTTGGCTAGTTGGGAGGAGGGTCATATTCACCTTCACATTATTGGTGTATAAGTTTATAACCTTCCCATTACTCCTCCATGGCTATATACCCTATGTATTCGATACGCATAATGGGTTTTGTATGTTGCACATTGATTAAACTTGGCTCTGCATTAGAGGGTGACATAAACTATATGCTATGGGTTTTGATTTACATTATTGGAGGCCACGGTGGCGACCTTGAATAGCTTTGGGATGCATGGGTCTCAAGCTTAGGGCTTGGACTAGCGGGATGGTTGGTTTCATTTGCAGCATGGTTGTGTGAGCTCTGTCTCTAGTCTGTTTGGTGGTGCAGTGATTTGGAGGTTGGTTATAATGCCAGGTATTACTTCCATTCATGTTTAGCAAGATTGTATTGTTGTTCAGTTTAGGTTCAAAGTAGACCTATCATCATAGCTTTTCGTGGTTGCAGGTTGCAAGGTTTGGGCATCGTGGGTCGTGGGTTGCCCTGAGGTCAACACCATACCCATTTTGGGTAAGCCCTGTTGTAACAAGTTTTTACCCTACTCCTTCTCTTGTGTCGATATCATGACAGATTTTGGAACTCATCGTTGGTTGAGTGTTTGGTCTGGTTTTTAATGGTTACGATTTGGAAAGGGGTTGTCTGTGTAAAGCATGAGGGATGCGTTTAAGATTTGAGGTTTTTGTTGGGGTTTAGCGCCTTTGGGTCGGGACTTAATGTATTTTGGTTTTGTAAATGGGTGCTTTGTGTAGTAACGTTGGCCTTGGTGAGTCTTCACAAGATTTGCAAATTGTATATCTATTTATGTTTTTGGATATGGTGACAGCACCATTTCTTGCAATGGTGCAAGGCCTGTGTTATACGAACATCTAAATTCTTATTTTGGTTTATAAATATGATATGTAGAGCGTTTACAATTCTGTGTGTGTTTATGGTTATGGTTCTTAGCTTACCGCTAGCGTGAATCTGTGTGGTCTGATAAATCTAGTTTTAAGTTCTTTACATGGATTCGTTAAAAGTATTGTTTGGCATTTGGATCCAAGTCGTTGATGGGTGTGTGCAAGAAGTTGAGGGACCTTTTTGTGCACGTTAGATGCAATAGAAACCTGAAAAATCAGGCATCCCTCAACTTACTTGGATTTTTTGAGATACTTATGCAAAATATCTTGCATTGAGTAAAAAACATGAAATTTAGGAAATTGAATCACCTTTCCGAATATATAACTTTTATGTATCGAAAATTTGCATAGCTATGTCAAATTTCATTTTTCCTAACAGTCACTTTTTATTTTTCACGGAAATTATAATGTATATGTTTTTGTGGGTGCAGCCTCTGAGGGCCTAAATGATCGAATCAAGCTACAAAAATTGACATCCATGTAGAGAACCCATAGCACTAGTGCAGCACTATTTTTCGAAAATTAAATTAGTAATTTTATAATATTTTTATAATTGCCTAAGTGAGAAAACCTCAAAAATGGTACGTGTTTTGTGGGTGCAGCCTTTGAAGGTCTTAACGCAAAAATCATGAAATGGGGTTTTGATAGAACGTAGAGGTTAGTGTCTTCTTGTGCACCATACAATTTTTGTTTGAAGTGATCAAGAATTAAAAAATTTATAGAAGAAACACTAACAGTGTGTTTTTTGAGTTAAGGAGTGATGATAGAAGATAAATAAGAAAAAAATAGAAAAAATTATGTATTCTTGTTAAAATTTACATATTTAGAATCTGCAAAAAAAACCATATCTGTTTCTAAAATCTCATAAAAAATGGAGGTGTGCAGCACCATCAGACGAACCGTTAAACACGAGCATATTGAAAATATGGATATAATGCTGAATTTGCCATGGTTTATCATACTCCAAGGCACAGGCATGTTAATCCGAAGCAAAGTACAAAGCAGACACATAGGAATAGGAATTCCACGAAAGCATGGGTGGAGGCTCGGCCTTATCATTTGGAGGGAATAAAAATTTGAATTTAATAATACGCGCGCGCGATTTGACACTACAAAACACGTGCGCGTTATATAAACACCAAACACGAGCGCGTTATGTTCATATAAATCGCGTGTGCGATATGTTCTAAAAAACATGGCTCGTTTTATTTGAATTAAAAAAAAAATTCCCCCTCATAACGCGCACGCGTTATTGAAAACATAAAAAATATTTTTTAATAATTTAGAGGGGGTAGGAGAACATTGTGTAAAAGTATGAGAACATATAATTAAATTTATAGAT
>LPNX010334640.1:35176-49273 GCA_001517045.1 Pseudotsuga menziesii | reverse complement strand
AAGAAACAAAATCCAAGGAAGACTCGTCAAGAAATAGAAAGCCATCTAGCATTAAAGAAATCAGAGATCATGGAATCTGGTTTGTGAATACAAATAGAGAAATTAGAAGCCAATCTAAAGTGTTATCAGAGAGACAATGAAGAGTTACGGGACATAAATATGAAATCGAAAATGTTGATTAAATTACATAAGATGCAAAAAGAGTGCAAGGAACAAAAAATTTCCGACCAGAAAAATCATATAGAAAATTTGTCTATCCAAATTGAGAAATTAAAAGATGAAAGTGAGTTCGATCAGAAACAAAAAAATCAAGATATAAAGAAAGAAATAAGTGATTGCGAAGCAAAAATAATACGCTTGAACAAAATCGCTAACGATGAAGATGAAGAATTGACGCACATACGACAGAGATTAACATATCAAGAATCAATGGGCGACCAGTATCGACAACAGATAAAAGTTCTTCAACAACAAAATAGAGACTCTAAAAAATAACACAAGTTGGAGATCGCAAAGAGTAGTAATAAAATAATATCCCACAATTCTAAAGAATTTTTCAGATTAAGAAATCATAACAAAACATTGATTACAAAAATAAAAAAATTGAAAAATAGTAGCAAGAGAGAACACTCCGGTGAAGACCTTGAAGGAAAAATACTGGAAAAGCAAGAAGAAAACCAGTGTCTAAATAATCATAATCGGGAACTACAAAATCAGATCAAGGAGTTAGAAATTGAAAAAAAATCCCAAGATGAAAGAATCGAAAAGATTCATAATCATAAACAATCTACGGGAGAACCAAGAAGCACAATTCAGGAAAATGCATCCAAAAATAAAATCAAAGAAGTGAAGACAGTCCTCACTGCAGTCCAAAAGAAAGAAGAACAAACAACACCTACACCTTCTAGACATCCTAATTATAATCGTCATTTTGACCAATGACAGGGTCAAAATGAATATTCATAGAAGACTTATGTGGACATGCGAAAATATCAACATACTAAGCAACAATTGAGACGAATTTTCTCACAAAAAGATCTCAGAACTCTGATAAAAATAGATCAGGGATGGACCACATCAGATATGATGCAACAATTCTCCTGGGGAATCCGTAATTCGCATCGGCTCATCTCCTCAAATGTCGCAAATACAAAAGGGAAAGAATTTCGAGACGATAGATTAAAATAAATTAGACATTAATGTCAAATACATCTTTGAGGACAAATATTCCCTTAAGGGGAAGGCAATGTAACAAACATAAAATTAATATAATAATTAAATAATTAATAATAAACATAATTAAGATGAAAGGACATGACCTTTCATTCACAATTCCCAAGTCCTATTTAATAGGCGTGTTATCAACCATTGTAATCATCTTTTATCATATCCTTTATCCTATCATCAATTTATATATTATTATGGTGTATTCGATATTCCAAATATTTTGGTAATATTTGTATGAGCGAATAATTATTTCACATTATTTCGCTCCAAGTTTATTGACATCAATTTTATGATAAAGATGTGCATATTCAGTGAAATAATTGTTTGAAGATCATTATAAACAAGTGATAAGACAATTCACTACTTTAAATTATTTATTCAAGAAGTTCTTGGGGCTCATTACAAATAAAGGAAAGAGACTTGGCATCATGGATTCTATGCCATGAAAAGATGCAAGGTATGAGAGAATAACCACCGTGTGTTTATTTAATTGCAATTTATTTAACCATTTTTTTTCTTTCTAATTTGAACTTGTACTAAGTTTAAGTTAGGACCTTCTTCTTTTTAACTATTGGAGAAAGTGTGTTTCTTATCAAAGGGGAGATTTTGACACAATTTATTATGTTTAAAGAAAAGGGAGAGGATGCAATTTATTTTCTCTCCAAGGAGATAACTTGTCAAATTTTGAAACTTTAACAAATTCAATTGTAATGTTGAAACGTAGAAATTGAGAAGAGTCTAGTACAATACTTGTTATCAACCAAAATGACACTTCTCCGTCCGAGTACTTACATCCAATATGTCAGGACACAAAAGGACAAATAGGATTGAAGTAAGCCAAAACATTATAGATGTGCATGACCATTGATACATAAATTCCTGACTAGATAAATATATTTTCATTTGGAGATTAGGGATGCACACATGATTATTTGCATTGCAACCCACGTGTCATACATGATTATTTTCATTGCAACCTGCATCAACCTTGAACACATGACTTGCCTTAAAGAAAGGAGAGTAGCATACACGCCTTTCCTATATACATACTCGCGTGTACCTTAATTCAATGTTAAAAAATATAAATCACGATTAGTCGAGACCAATTGAAACTTAATCTATAATTATCTCAACTGTCTCAACCATCCTAACCTTCGAAACCACTCTATTTCCTCATGTATAAATAGAGGCCATGGGATGGGAATAATCAATCATTATAAGAAGTGAATTTATGCTGGTGGTATGACTTGAGACATCTTGGAGCAGTAGAACTCAATGTCCTCGGTTTGCAGAGGAGTCCTCATTTTAGAAGTTGGGTTGTAATCTCACCATTCTCTATTTATTAATAAATAAATTTCTTCAAATATTTGTGTTGTTGCATTCTTGTATATGATGAATAATGATCTGTTTTGATTATTTTATTATGAATTTGCATCTCATTAACCATTGATATATATACAAGATATTGCTGGAATAATTTGTTCTTTGTAGGAGAATTGGAGAAGCCATGGAATATTTGGAAGAGACTGGAAGATGAAAAGATCAAGCTTGGATCAACTATCATAAACCGGGTATGCTAAGCCTCCTTCCTATTCCTATTTAATTTTCTACATAAGTTGATTATCTACAAATGTCTTAGTAAGTTGGTAACCCCAGAGACACTAGGTTACAAGGGTGCATTGTCCTGAACAACAGAACTGGCGAATCCACTAGGGATTCTAGTCTCTTGTGGGTCCATTATTTAGGTTCACTTACCAACCTTTGCTTATTTTTTATTCTGGGTTTGTTTAGTCTTTTTTCCTTTGATTTACAATTTGGCTTGTTCAGAACCTTATTGCTAGTTTTTTCTTCTTTGAAAAAAATTTGACAGGACACGCGATTTGTCTACATAGACAGTCACGTGTTTCACTGTGTACACCTTGGTTTCCTTCTGGACAGTCACGTTTCATACATGGATTGTCTGCATAGACAATCGCGTGTTTCCTATAGCAGTATTTTTCTTCATTAGGGTTTTCTTCTCCCTGTCTTTTGGCCTCTTGATTGCTTGAGAGGGTTCTGCTGTTAACGTGACTCTGTGAGTCTTAGGTCTATACTTCACATTGTTTACTTGATTTCTTCAAGTTCTTGAGCTTTTGTGTTTGATTTTCTTCCAGTGGTGAGTGTAGGTGGTCCTCCTGCTTGGTTTGTAAGTTTGAATGCTTGTGTTCTAGGTTAGTGATCAAGTCCTTTGAATACTTTGTGCTCTGTACTGCTTCTTGTAGTTCAAGTCTTTCACTTTTCTTTTGTGGATCTAGTGACCTTTTGCATTTGTTAGTTCCTCCAAGTCAAGGTTTGTTTCAGTTTCTTCCTTTTAGTTGAAGTGGGTTACTTTGGGATCCTTTTTGCCTCATTTTACTGCTGAATGCTTAGATTAGTCAAATTTTCTCAAGTTTGCATTCATATGCATTGTAATTTTTGAATTTGTTTGAAAAGAAAAGAAAAAATATTTTGCATTAGGTTGCATGTAGTATTTCTTTTCGCTATTTTTTAAAGAAGACTTCAAAAAAATTTAGAAAGTCTTGTAAGTTTCTCATGCTTAGTTTTAAGCTCATTAGCTTCCATTTAAAAGAAAAGAAAAATTGGCGTAGTAGTTGCAATTTGCTCGGAAAATTTACTTTTATGCACCATTTTTATTTCTTTTATCGAGTCTACAACACCATAAAAAGTTTCATGCCATTTTCCTTTGACTAAGAACAACCTACTAAAAAGAACGACACAATTAAAAATTATTAGTAAGTTTCTCTTTTTTAGGTTCATACACCAACTAGCTTAGGCTAGACTTGTGTATTAGGGATTTTAACTCTCCACAAGTATTTGATTCAGATGTAGCTGGCCAATCACTAGGTAAATCCTCCTCTATATTGAGTGTATCTAGCAATATCCCCTCACATAGGAGTTAAGCATGAGGCCGCATGGGGACCTGGACTAAGGAGATAACCCTTCAATTCCTTGTCTTTTACGCATCTGGGGACTTCTATCAATGCCACCTCTTGGGCCCCATGCGGTGTCGGTGTTGACAGGGTTTTGGGATTTGCTACCTTTCCCATGCACACGAATCAGGCTTGTGACTGTTCCCCAGACTCTCATTGTAGTTGTGGTAGCCTTTAGCCTCTTTGACATTAGGGTTCATACATAGGTATACCGAAAGGCTACCTTGGACAGGTTTGGAAGGTAACCCTGGTAGAATGTGTGGGAGGGTGATTGGGTGATTCCTCTACTTGTGCCTAAGAGCATCTATAGGGATGCCAAGTAACCATCTATCAGCTTTCTTCTGGAAGGCATATCTTATACCCATTTGTCTGTTTGGCTTTAGGAAATTTTTTAGTGAGTGTTGTGTGGTTTGCTTGTATTTAGTTGGCCTTTAGGTGTGTGAAGAGTCAATATTTTAGTTGTGGAGCATCAACCTCTTAGAATGTCAAGAAGGTTACAAAACCTTCCTCCAGCTATTACAGTGGAGCCTCCAACTCCCCCTTAAAGGCAGAGATTAGATACTGGTGGTTATTTTGAACCGGTAGGAGTAAGTGAAGTTCCAAGTGAACCAGAACTTAGGACTAATAAAGTTGATAATACCATAGTAGAGATTGAATACTTGCAGGCTGATGAGTTTGCAAGGAAATTTAACCCCCCTCTTACTAACTTAAACAATCCTGTGACTGTACAAGTTCTCCCTTTTAATTCATATGTGATTGGTGTTCCCGTCAGAAAAGTTATGGCTAACTCTGGAGAGGGTATTTCTACCCCCACTTCAGCCATGTTGGCTAGAGGAGTGCCACTTCCCCCAGTTGGTACTCCTAGACCTAGTTCATCTACTGCACCTTTATCACCAAGTAGTCAAGTGATCCAACCATCGGCTCCCTCCCATGCAGTAGATTTTTCTAGTGGGGTGGTCACTGGGATCCCCAATGCTCCTTTCACTTCCCCCTCTTTCATGCACACTGCTCAGAGTGGACCTAGTGGATCCTCTTAATTTTTCCAGGGATTCCCATGGAATGGGGGGGACATTCCCCCATATACTCCTTATGTAGGCCCTACACCTACATATGTGGGGATGCAGTTTGGAAACCCGAAATATTTTGGCAGAGATTTCCAGACCCCGGTTTCAACCCCATTTACAATCTCTCCCTTTTCACTTATTATCAGATGGATACCCACTCCAGTCTCTCAGACTCCAGTTTCTTCTAGAGGGGCTCAAACCACTTATACTGCACCACACATTAATAATCCACTGGCTTATGGGTGGAATCTGTCTCAAATTAGTCCAACTACTTCACAGCTGGCGACTAGGGGCAACCCCACCTTTACATTTGGGAATCAGGGGGTAGGTCCTTTTACTTCCCAAAATCATGCTTTTCAGGCTTCAGTTAGGCCTAAACTTCCGTTCTTGGAAACATTAACTTTCCATATTTTTCTAAGTTGATGAATGACCCGGTGAAACATAGTGCCACATGGCCACCTGTTCCAAGCAAGTTACCCTCGGACATTCCCAAGTGTGAGGGAAAAACTGGTGAATATCCATGTTCCCATATCACCACTTTTCATTTATGGTTGTCTTCCAACTCATTGAACGATGACACCATTTGGTTGAGGCTGTTCCAAAGAGCTTTGGTTGGTGTTGTAGCAAAGTGGTATATTGAATTTTCTTCTACTACGTTTGATAGTTTTGGGACTTAGAAATTTTTTTCCTAAACCACTTCCATATTCCTGTCCAGTATGATTCCAGCACAAAATTATTGTCTACCTTTCAAAAATACAAAGCCATGCACATCTCAAATCATATCCAAGAGTGGCAATGACGGAAGAGGCTTATAAAAGCCACCATGGGCCCCTGAGTTCTTGTTAGAGTGGTTCCTTAAATATTTATTGACTTATATATCTAAGGATGTATCCACTTCGGGGGTGACCATTGAAGAAGAGTCCATCCTCAGGGCCCAGCAGATGGATTTGACATATACTCAGTTTGGGATATTATATGAAATCATACATGATGCACCCATAGTGTCGAGAAACCCAAGCCTAAACCCCATGCCGATGGCGTGGTTGGTTCAGTTAATTCTCCCATTGTAGAGTCATTAGCCAAGAAACTCCATGAGATGTATTTTAATCAGTCTAAAATGAAGGAAACAAAGGTTTCCCCCTCACCCCAAAATGAAAATGTTTTTTCACAATCCTCCCAAAAGGGAAATCAATAGCCCAGTGGGAAAAAGAAGAGAGGGAAAAAAAGTGAGGGAAATCATAACAAGCCTAAACCCACGAATAATGTTGATGGGGGCAAGAAGGATAAGAACAAGGTGAAATTTCCCTGTAAGTTGTGGCAGGGAGATCACTTAACTCATCAATTCCCTCTCATTGACCAAGCTCATAAGTTGCTTAAGAACCAACAACTGATTTTCCTGAAGGATCCATTTCCCCAAGGGTAGAATGCAGCTTCTATTTCTAATGTAGCTGGGGGAACTCGTGGTGCCCCTCTTGAAAAAAATTATATCAACACGGTACGATCTAGTACCTTGCTCCAGATGAGAAATAAAAACTATGAAAACTATATCAACATGGTACGATCTAGTACCTTGATCCTGAGAAGGGTAAGTCTGTTGGTGAAAACTATAACCCTCTCATAATCGAGAAAACTGTTGATCAAATGCCCAAAATACAGAAAGGTATCTTTAAAAAGGAATTAAACAATCCAAATTCTATGGATTCTTCTAAATACTCTGTGGTGGAATATTTGTCCCAAACCCCTTGTGTGATGTCGACATTGGAAGTGCTTCATAGTTGTCTCTCTCAACAGGATTCCCTTTTAGCAGCTTCAGGTAGCATGGATTCTTTAAGTTTGATGGCAATTCAATATATTAGATGTTAATATGCCCCTACCGTATCATGTGGCGTTGTCAGTAGATGTCGTTCATGGGGGTAAGTTTCATGGCCACAACACACGCCACCTTTCTCTAGGGTATGTTGCGACGTGCGACATTGCTTGGTGCAACTTAGTGGCATGACCAACCTGAGCGCATTCCTGCAGACTACGCCTTAACTGATTATGCGGAAGCGATTTGATTTTATAACTTAGAACATTTCATACTTTGCCATTATTCCAGTTTATCTGTCAATATGTTTACTTAAGCCAACATAGAAGAAAAATGCACAACAGATATAAAGGTGGGGTTTCCTCAATGCAGAGCCCCTGAAATATTTGTATTAAAATGAGGGAACGATGTTAACGTACCTAATACTCCCAGTGTGCACCACCAAGGCTACAATGGAAAAAAATGGAAGATACAACAAAATGCAGTGCTGGCGTCAACTGCAACTCAACACACACAATAGTGAAGTGCACATAAAATAGAAAAGACCAAAAATGCATCAACAATGACTTTCTCCTCCTTGCTTCATGCTGCGACTTCTTTGAATGTTATGGTTTTGTTCCTTGTTTTCCCTCAAATATGGATCTTCCAACTTGATTACTTCCTTTGAATGACAAATTCCTTTGCCAATATATAGTCTCCTATTGAGTGGGAGTCTCCTCAAAAGGTGGGTGTGCCCCCTTGCTAAGCGAACCACTTGCTCAGGGTCCACACACCACACTCTTTCTCTTGGTTGACTTCCCCTCTTCTACGTACTTACTTGGTGGCTTCTTTGGTTGGGTGTTAGGCACTCCCAACCAAACGTCCCCCTCAACATGCCTTGTAGTCTACCACAACGTGGTGTAATTCCCAACTTCTATGGACTCTTGGTTCTCCTTCCTGTCTGTCCGTGTGTCGTGCCCCATCACCAGGTGTCATTTATCTACGTTCCTAAGGTTCCTTCTTCCAACGTCTGCTTTGGGTCCAAGTGTGATTCCAATCGTCGAATGTGCCAAAGGTGCTGTGCTTTCCAAACGTGGGATTCTCTTGTGGGTACACACCCTCTCTTGGTCCTCACACCCCATGTCGTCCTGCCACTTAGCCAAGTTAGCACTTGCCAAACCTCTCGACCAGATCCAAAGTGCCCACTTGGGAACCCAAGGTATATTTTTGGTGTGGTGAAGGTGTCGTCCAAAACGAGGCCATGATAGCCTCCCCCACTCAAAATAGTCGTCGTCCTGACAATGTTCCCAAGTAACTAGGAACCTGCTGCAACCACTGTCTCATGACTGAACCAATTTGCAACCATCTGACGCAATTGAGAGTGTCTAAAATCCTCTCAAACATCAGGTGTTGTTCTTGCCACCTAGTACCATCGATACTTAGCCAATCCATCAATTCCTCCATCCGCTGCATGCCCCTAAAGCTAGACAAGTTGGGGCGCTAATCCAACTTTCTGTCCAACTCGAAGGAATGAAATTCATCATCTACGAACTGCATTTCAGTGTACTCCATAACCTGCTGATCCATGGTATCCATGATTGAATTGTCCATATACATAGACAATTTGCTGAAGTACCCTTGGCTGAATGTATCTACACCGTTTGACTATTATCTGTCTAAGGCCACCTTCCATAAAGTTCCTTTGGTCTCATTTCCTTTGTCAAGGGCAGCAAGCCAACATGACCGTCTCCTCATCCACCCAGGTCAAAACCAAAGTGATGCCACCATACATCACATGTCAACATGCCAAGAGAAAGACTCAATTCCTTCTAAAAACCTGCTAAGGCTTCCCACGAAACCCATCCATGTAACTCCCCATTAAAGAGTTTCCAAGTCTTGTCGTCATTCGTTTCTTGGATCTGCAAGCTTGTTGTTCCAACATCCATTCTCTTCTACACCTCATTTCCTTGACGACTCACCACAATCATGCCTACAACCATCACCAACTCTAAGACTTCAACCAATGCTGATTTCCATCATTCTGCCAAAGACATCTCGTCATGTAGGCCCACAACTCCCTTGGATGCATGTTCACTGCAATCCATCTCTTCTTCTACCTTCTTTAGTAGACTCCGCATCAACAAAAACCACCATCGAGCATCACCTCTGTTGTTCTACTTGTTTCCAAGACTAAGCCAGCCTTGGTCACCTTGGTCATCAAGCTGCTGAGTTTGTTACTGAAGAGTGCCTTCTCCAAAAGCCGACCCAGTTTGTCTTCTCAACCCAACTTGCCAAACTCTCCATCATAACCAACTTATAAAATTTCCACACCAAGTATCCATCCCAAACCTCTGCTACGATCATGCTTGAAACCTTCCAATCTCATCGCAAGGTGCCACCACAACTACTCGGCTTGTCAAACCGTGCGTAAAGTCTACATTTTCCACTACAACACACTTCACTTCGCCTTCATCTGGCTCCTGGAACATCGTCTGCAGAAAACCATCATTTTTCCACAAACACTTGGACATTTCATCCAACACCTCTACTAGACTCGTTCCCGCCATCTCTGTTTCAACCTTGCTACCGCAAAGTCTGTGCAATGCTGCAACTTGCACCACACTTGAGATTTTCCTACTCACTTGGCCACCAACTTCCTAGCAACCTTCATTTCTCCATGGGACACTTAGCACCCTCTAAGCGAACCAATACTTAACCAAATTGTCGTTCTGCAAAACACACTTGAGAACACCTTTTCCTGATGCCTCTTCCATTTTCTAAGACTTGACCAAATGAACCTTTCGATGGGTGAAAACTCACTTCAAATAGTGCACTTCAATACTGCTGTACTTGAACAAAAACCTGTCCAAGCACACTTCTCTGCGGTCACACTTCTCCTCAAGCGTGCACCACTGTTCACTTGCTGAAGCCTTTTTGCAAAACGCTCTTCTCAGCCAACCGCACCAAGACAAACTACCTGATGCACCTTCATTCTGTGCTGCTGAGAGCACACCTCTGCAGACATGCACCTTCCTAAGGCTGCTACTCCTGAGCACACTGTTCTGTGGAAACACTCGTTTCTGAGCGCTCCTGTGGAGCGCATGTTTTCAATGCTTCCAAAATCTTCTATGCAAAAATGCATCCAACTTGAATGCTGCCAAGGGACACTCACTCCTTGAGCACACCACGGATTCCTTCTCTTTGGTGCGCACGTTCGCTCGCGAACACACATTTTCTCCAACTGTTCGTTTTCCTTAGAGCTTTCCAACATCACTCTCGCAACTAGCCAAGCCGATCGCTTGCGAGTGTGAAGCACTCAACGACGTATTCACAAAGGTGGAACACTTAACCAAAAAACTGATCAAGTTCCCATCAACTCTACCGAAGCATGTACCTTCCACCCATGCCTTCCTTTTGCACGCTACCACCGCACATCTTCTTCCAGTGGAGTGCACCCTTATCCTACCCACACCTTCTTCAACTGAAGCACCTTCACTTGGCACACTTAACCATTTTGTTGAAACGTGTGTTTTCCAAACAGACCTTCTTTCGGAGTTCATGTTTTACCAAAGTGCACGTCTTCATTTCCTACAGAATGCACCTTATCCTTGTGTGGTTTCGTTCACCTGAGTGCACCTTCAAAAATGGAACACTTCAACTTTTCATGAGTACTTCTGCACGTCGTTTGCACCTATAGAATGCACCTTGCCTCCCACGATTTTGTTTTCCTGAGTGCACCTTCAAAAATGGGTGCTCTTCACTTTTTTTCCAGAGCACACCTACTCGTGCTACTGCGGTCATGTGAGCGCGTGCACCTCCTGTCCATTTGAGGGAGCATATTTCTGCTGCCGGAGAGCGTGTTTCTGAGTGCGCATATCAACTATAGGAGCACACATTTTTGAGTGCGTGACACCTTTTTGTAGAGTGCATGACACCTTCCTGTGGAATGCGCGGCACCTTTCTACAGAGTACGAGACACCTTCCTGCAGAAATCTTCTAGTGCATGCACGTCTGCTTCTCTGTGGGAGCGCTCTTACTGTGGAGCGCCTGCACCTGCGGTGCACCTGATTGTGGAGCACCCGCATTACGGTGCGTGTCCATCTGTGAAGCACCCAAGCTCTGATACCACCTGTCACGGCCACAATAGGTGCCACCTTTACCTAGGGTCTGTTGTGACATGCGGCACTGGCTAGCGCAAATCAGTGGCGTGACCAACCTGAGCACTTTCCAGGCCTTAACCGATTATGTGGAAGTGATTTTCTTATAACACTTAGAACATTTCATAATTAGCCATTATTCCAGTTTATCTTTCAATACATTTACTTAAGCCAACACATAAGAAAAATGCACAACATATATAAAGGTGGGGTTGCCTCAATGCAAAGCCTCTGAAATCTTTGTATTAAAATGAGGGAGCATTGTTAACGCAAATAATACTCCCAATGCACACCGCCAAGGATACAATGCACATAAATAGAATATACAACAAAATGCAGTGTTGGCGTCAACTGCAACTCAACACACACAACAGTGAAGTGCACACAAAACAGAAAAGACCGAAAATGCATCAACAACGAATTTCTCCTCCTTGCTTCATGCCGCAACTTCTTTGACTATTATGGTTTTGCTCCTTGTTTGCCGTCAATTATGGATCTTCCAACTTGATTACTTCCTTTGAATGACAAATTCCTTTGCCAATATATAGGCACCTCTTGAGTAGGAGTCTTCTCAAAAGGTGGGCGTGCCCCCTCGCTAAGCGAACCACTTGCTCAAGGTCCACACGTCGCACTCTTTCTCTTGGTTGACTTCCCCTCTTCTGTGCACTTACTTGGTGGCTTCTTTAGTTGGGTATTGGGCACTCCCAACTGAACATCCCCCCTCAACATGCCTTGAAGTCTTCCGCAGCGTGGTGTCATTCCCACCTTCTATGTATGCTTGGTTCTCCTTCCCATCTGTCTGCACATCGTATCGCATCATTGGGCGTCGTTTACCCACGCTCCTAGGGTGCCTTCTTCCAACGTCTGCTTTGGGTCCAAGTGTGTTTCCTACCCCTGAATGTGCCAAAGGTGTCGCGCTTTCCATTCCAGATGCGGGCTTCTCTTGTGGGTATGTACCCTCTCTTGGTCTGCACACCCCACATTGTCTTGCCACTTAGCCAAGTTAACAATTGCCAAGCCTCTCTATCGGATCCAACGTGCCTACTTGGGCGCCCAAGGTATATTTTGGGCGTGGTGAAGGTGTCGCCAAAAATGGGGTTGTGATAGCAAGACCATTGGGCATACATTTTTTGATGAGAGTGCTTCCACGTGTTTTATGTCTCTTTCTTGCTGGAAAGCTTTAGGTTCCCCAGAACTAGTTCCGTCGAACACCTTGCTTACTGCTTTCGACTAGAGTTCTTTTTGCCTGCATGGTATCCTACCAGCTTTTGAGATTAACTTGGCAGGGAAAGGAGTTTCTATTGAAGTGGAGGTGATTGATGCTCCATTGGACTATAACTTGCTTCTGGGGAGAAGTTGGACTTACGCTATTTGCATGATTGCCTCAGGTTGTTCTTCGAGTAGTGGTTTTTCCACATGAAGGAAAGTCGGTTACTGTTGACCAACTCAATTTCGCTTAAAGGGGCTATTTGGAAACGAATTATTCCACTGTACCTTTGGTTTATCAGGTCAAACCGGCTATGGAGAGATTAGGGGCTAGAATGTATTCATCATTAATGGGTACATTTGATATCCCAAGCCCGATAAATTATCTAGGTTCTACGAGTGTGGGTAAGTTTATCACGATGGTTGTCGATAGAACTGATCCTTGGGTCCTTCCTACCTGTCATGAACCTCGGGTTCCCTTATCTATAGTGGAAGTGTCTTACCAAGACATCATTTACACCACTATTGATCCCATCTCAACTCCTTCTACATTATTAGAGGAGTCAGTGGAAGCTTACCTGCCTGCTTGGGCAGAGAACTCTTTATATTCAAATGACTGCAAGGACATGATTTTACCTTCGGATGAAGCCATTTTGGAAGCCATGATTGGGTGAGACAAGATCTGTGAAGATATTCACCATAGATCCTATTGCCTTCCAGATCTAAGTAGAATTGAAAACCAGGAATTCCATGTGAGACTGTCAGATGATGTAGATCTACCGATTAATCCCTTGCCAAGGGAGGGAATTTTTGTCGATGGGAATATGGAAAATATTTATGTTACCATTCCTATCAACATCTTTGCAAACCTCAACATTGTAAAAAATGTACATATCAGTGCAAACTGCTCTCTGGAAGAGATTTCTATCTACACTGCCTTATTTAAGCAGTTTCGTGACCAGGATAATTTTTAGGGGCAAAATTTCACCAATTGGCTATTTTTGGGGTTTTTTTCAAAAAATAAATTCACTATTTAGTGTCTAATATCGTCTATATTTACATAAAATGTGTTTTTTATCATAATATTCACCAAAATTTACACATTTCAGTGTTAATTTTATGTTTCATATTTAATATTCGCCTACCTTCTATAAACATGTTTTTTTCAATCCAAAACAATCGCCTAGAATACTATACTTAAGTATAATACTAGAATCCTTAAAAAATACCATGTTCGTGACGTGTTTTCCTGGTCATATGAGGAGATTCCAGGAATTGATCCATCGATAATTGAACATGAAATATGAACCTATCCTGATGCCAAATCGATTCGACAAAATCTTAGACCTGTTAACCAGCATAATGCAATAGCCGTTAAGGTTGAAGTGGAAAAATTGTTGAAAGTTGGGTTCATCTACTTGATTGCTTTGACGAAATGTGTATCCAATCCTGTTCCCGTTGTTGGAGGAATTTACCTTCATACTCACTCCTTCGGTCAAATTGTCCTAGTTAAGCCACTATCCTAAGTTTAATTGACATCAGTGGAGCATTAATTACCATCATCCCAGTCACTCCCACGCCTACCTACAGTCAAGGAGGCTAACTTAGCCTTCTCCTACAGTTAAGGAGGCTAACTGGAGCACTCCAGGGGTGATCTGTGTGACATTCATGCACCTAATTTCTAACTA
>LPNX010334640.1:16154-26706 GCA_001517045.1 Pseudotsuga menziesii | reverse complement strand
TAAGGTGCCACCTAATTAAGCTAGTGGGTGAATAATTAATCAAATAATGATTAATTATTTTATCCTAAGTTGTGAGTGGGTTTAATATATTCCAACACTTATCAGTTGCGAAACCCTACCTTTTTACGTCATTTTTTGTAGGTTATATTACTTGAAATAAATTTCTATTATATTTCATTTAATCACATTCCACGTAATGAAAATACATTAACTGATGCATATGCAAACTATATTCTATATTGGCATTTAACACACATTTTGTAAAATATACACAACATATACATTTGGAACACATGTAAATAACCAGGAAAAATATATATATGTAAAAATTTATCCATAGATAAGTTGAGTTTTGATCCTAAGATCCATTCACAACTGTATAAATATACAAAAAATTTGGATCGCAATCCATAAAATTCCTATAGATCTAGGCATGATCACCTGCATCACCAGCATCATCATCGTCGTCAGCCTCTTCATCTGTAGCATCCTCTTCGACTTCTATGTAAACTAGAACAGCCCTGGCTACCCTCCTCATGAGGCAATTCCAGATAGGTGGAATTCCTACTACAAATGCTTACATAAAAAGTAGGAATTTGCTCAATCCATATAGTTAGAACTCTTTGGGTCAGCCTGAACAGCTTTCCCTTGAGTACTCTCAGTAAACCTTGGTCTCCACCTGGTACAAGCCGCACATGCATCCCGGGGTGCCCATCGGGGCATATAGGTCCAACATATACATTTTAACAACATTAAAATGGATTAAAAACTCTTATACATATATATAAATTTATGATAAAAATTCAAAAAATTTTAAAAACATAAAAAGTAAAATACCTAGCTCTCCCCACATGACTCCTGGTGGGAGGACGAGATAATTGTCTCCTCAAAAATTTAAAATTGAGTAAGGAAGTTTCTCAAGTGTTGGTAACTGTCGTCCCCACCACATGTAGAAGTAATCATCATATACACCCTGGACTGATCCTCCACCACCTTTGTGAAGGAATACTTCTCCCCACCTGGTCAGTCTAGGCTGGTGAGGAGAGAAAGATGGAAGTGGTACCGCAAGGATGATAGCGGGCACTCTCTCAAAGAAGAATGCTACCAATATACTAGAATACCCAAAATTCTTATGGCATCCTCTCTTACAGTCAGAGAGTTGGTTCCTCATGATCGAGATCATGCCTGAACACCAATCAAACACAGTTCCCTGTAAACACTCCACTGCCACTCTCATTTGGGTCCGAGTGGCTAGATGTAATGACAAAGATCTTGCAATCCACACTATTGTACTTACCACTTCATGTAGTGGTAAGTTGGCGATATGAACAATTGGGATGCATGATCCCTTTTTCTGACTCCTTGGCATGTAGTAGGTGTCCACATAGTCTTGGACACTCATGGGGTCACCACCCCTGCCCATACATTTGAGGTTCACAGGAATACCCCTATGAGACAACCCCATGATGAAATACATGTCTTCTACATCTATCTCCAAGATCTCACCTTGAAGATCAAAAGCTCCAAGGTCATAATCCCAATAGCTAATTAAATGTTCAAGCAAGTGGACATTGGCCCGCATTGGAGAAGTGTAGAAGAACTTTACTAGCCCACTTTTCCATAGTGCATGCACAGTGGGGGCATCGTGGAGGGAATCTCAGTCCATATCCTCCTGTTCTCATTCCCTCCATTCTAAAACAATGATTGAACCTGCCCAATTGACCACCATTAATTATTAGAATCCATCAAATTCTTTTAATTTTGGCCATAACATAAAATTTTCTATGTTACGCAGTACACGTGGCTATCTTTTAGATAGGTCGCATGTACAATGCGTGTATGCGACTGTATAAGTCACCTACCCACTTGTACCACGTAACCTCGCTAGGGCAGGCCCAAAACATTAAAAGATTGCATAAAATTGAATTTTAGGACGATTGGAATGAAAGACAAGGGAAAGATAGCTAACCTGACACTTGCGGAATTTGATATCGTCCAATGGTTTTTCCTCAGTGAGCAATCCAACTCAGAGGTGAAATATTGCCAAATTGGGTAAAAATGTCAAATGGTATGTTTTAATTCTATTTTTGAACTATATATAGAAAAAAATTCATTTTTTGGGTTTCTAGCCTATAGTTTGAAAAATATTTTTATAATTGAACTAATACCATGTCCTTTTTCCTAATGCAACAGGTTCGAAGTCTTTCAAAAGTTGTTATTCACTCATACAGGGTAGGATTTGGGTCTTTCATATGTCGTTATGCATCTATACCTTATATGTTTTTAACCCTAGGATTACCTCTTTGACCACGGACTATGGTGTTTAACCATTTTTACCTCGTCTACATCATTTTTCTTTCGTGGATAGGGCCTCCTTTCCATGAGTACCCTAGTTTAGATCACTTTGTTGTCTTTTGGTACTCATGCCGCATTTGTCATAGGTTTTGGGGAGCCTTCTTAGCTATTTTTCACGACAAATTGAGCCTCATTATTGTAATTATTGTTACAAGCTCTCCCTTTATAAGGCTCTCTGCCCTTATGGATTTTCTTTAGGCTCAGGTGTGACTCCTCAAAATAGACTTAACTGCCATGAAAAATTGTCCGTTCAGAATCGTTAAGAATATGTTAATGGGAATCCACATTTGTGGTAGGTTATCGCTTTTTCAAACCATGTGGAATAATACAAAAAAGGAACACTCTCTTTTCTTCGAAATTGAGAAGAGTATTCTCAGGCATAGGTTTATCACTTTTCCGGACCCAAGAGACTAAATCTACGGAAAAGGAACCCCTGCTATGAGCTTATTTTTATCTTTTTTGTGCTCTAGACCTAAACATAAAAAAGATTCAGAGTGTACTTTATGTCTTTGTCATGCTCATTAAACCCTAAAGAACAAAGCATAAAGTTTACTGTTGTAAGCCCCATTTCTCATATTCAAATGGATCTTTTTGAGTGATCTTTCCTTCCTTCACACTCGTAAAACTTAGGCTATATGATGCTTTTGAAGGGGCGTTGGGTAGGTGGTAATTTAACTTTTTTTGAACCTTCCAGACTAAGTATGAAAAAGGTGCACCTTACTTCTTCAGAAGTTAAGAGAGTTCTTCTGTGGATTGTTTTATACTTTTCCGGCCTCAGGAGACTAAATTGTACGAAAAAACACCCCCCTAGAGACTTCTTCGGAGTTTTTCAGACTCTCAAAATATGAAAACACCAGTGAGCATGTATAGTTTGGGCTAGTAAAATTCACGAATAAGTAGCATTATCAAGAATTATTCTCTCCCCTCTTCAAGCTTGTCAAAAATGAAGAGAGACCTGAGTTGAGTTTCCTGGACTTGTTAAAATTTAACAGGAAAGATAAGGAAGAAGTACTCTCTTTGGGTTATAAACAATGGCGACATGTCATCCTTGAAAATAGCACTCTCTAAACTTTTTGATACTCATGTTTCAGTTTACACTTTCAGCTCAGCTATTAATTTGAGTTTCTTACTCCTCCACTTGTCTTGTATACAAGGGGAATCTGATCATGTCTCCTACATGACAGATAAGTCTAGTTTTCATATCTACAAGTTAAAATATTCCTTGGGTCATCTCTATGTCGTGCTCATTGTTCAAGGATCTATCCCTTCATCTAATTATTATTCTGATTCCATCATTATCCTATTTGATTATTACTTATGTCCAGTTCCTAGTCACTCTTGTGATCTGTTGGAGGATCGTTTTCCTTCCTCATCACAGTATGGTTTCTCATCAGTACTTCCTAAAGACAAAGACCTAGATCTTTGACAATGGTAACTTAGGATTCACTATCATTATTGGTGAAATCCTTTGCTTCAGTTTTCAGTTTAACTCATTATATGACATTCTGTTGAGTTCTTCTCATGTTCAACTTCAGCACATATATTCACATGGTAAGGATTGTACTGGTTCCTTTGTATTCCGATGAATACCTTAGGTTCACATCTATAACCTAAGTTTCACAATATCGTGTTATGTTCAATTACACAGCTTTCAGATTTTGAATACTCATCATAGTATATTGTGGCTTCAATCCACCTATTGTAATATACATGGTCTTGTACCTATATCACATGATGTACTCAAATATTGTAAAGGGTCTAGTGTTCCATTATATTGAACATGGAATCCCGAGATATGATTTTGTATATGACATTGATATGTATTTTTTTTCAGGTACTTCCTCTATTGCTTTGGACACTTGAGTTCTCCAAGAATAAAATATTGTAATGTATTTCAGCCATCGCTTCCCTCTAACTTCAGACATTAGGGTGCATCTGTTATCAACCAAAATGGAACTTCTTCATTCGAGTACTGACATCCAATATGTTGGGACACAAAAGGACAAATAGGATTGAATTAATCCAAAACACTATAGATGTGCATGACCATTGATACATAAACTCCTGACCAACTTAATACATTTTCATTTGTAGATTAGGGATGCACAGTTGACTATTTTCATTGCAACCAGCGTATCACATGCGACTATTTTCATTGCAACCCGCATGTACCTTGAAAACACGAATTTCCTTAAATCAAGGAGTGTTTCATACACACCTTTCCTATATGCATACTCGCATGTACCTTAATTCAATGTTAAAAAATATAAATCACAATTAGTCGAGATCAGTTGAACCTTAATCCATAACTATCTAAATTGTCTCAACCATCCTAACCTTCGAAACCACTCTATTTCCTCATGTATAAATAGAGGCCATGGGATGGGGCTAATCAATAATTCTAAGAAGAGAAAATTTATGCTGGTGGTATGCCTTCAGACATCTTGGAGCAGTAGAACTCAGTGTCCTCGATTTGAAGAGGAGTCCTTGTTTCAAAAGATGGGTTGTAATCTCACCATTCTCTGTTTATTTATAAAGAAATTTCTTCTTCCAATCTTTGTGTTGTTGCATTCTTGTATATGATGAATGATGAATTGTTTTGATTATTTTATTATGAATGTGCATCTCATTAACCATATATATATATATATATATATATATATATATATATATATATACAAGAAATTACTGGAAGAATTTGTTCATTGCGGGAGAATTGGTACAAGAAATTACTGGAAGAATTTGTTCATTGCGGGAGAATTGGAGAAGCCCTATAATCTTTGGAAGAGACTGAAAGAGGAGAAGATCAAGATTGGATCAACCATCATAAACCGGGTATGCTAAGCCTCTTTCCTATTCCTATTTCATTTTCTACATAAAATGATTGTCTACAAGTTTCTTAGTAAGTTGGTAACCCCAGAGACCCTAGGTTACAACGGTGCATTGTCTTGAACAACAATACTGTCTCAAATTCTTTCTTTGATAAGACTTTTAGAGGGTCAAGGCCAAGCCCATAAAAGTGATCTTTTTCTTTTTGTTTCTTTTTTTTGCATGGAGAGTGCCTTGTGTCTTTTTTTCATAGTGTGAAGTTGTTGAAAAAACTTGCAAATTAATGATCATTAAACATGTATAAGTAATAAATTTGTTCATAATTTGTTTCAGATTAAGTTACATGGCCCCAAGAATTACAAAGATTGGATTTTCCACATTCAAAACACTTTGATTTACAATGAATTATGGCATGATATTTTTGATGATGATACTACTCCAACCAAGCCAACTAAGATTGCACCTTTATCTAAATGGAAATTAAGAGATGAAAAATCACTTGCTTTTCTTTGATCTTCAGTAAAAGAACACATGTTTGTTCATATTGATGATTCCACAGATGCTTTTTTTTGCTTGGAATACATTTTGTGAATTAATTTTTTCTACTCTTGTTGCATCACAAAGAGTAAATCTACAATTGATGTTGCTTGAGAAAAAAATATTGGCAGTGATGATTTGTTATAATACATTCAAAGATAAAGAAAATTCAGTGGGAAATAATCAAAAGTGTATATCCTAGACATAAAGTCATTTTTCTTATCGCTATATTTTGATAAATGATTTGTCTTCATCTTATAAGAACTGTTTAGAAACTCTACAAATCATTGATAAGTTAACAACTACAAATACACTTTCTGAACTATTGTATCAACATAGTAAATCATTTGGTAAACAAAAATAATATGGAGAGGATCTTATTTTTACTTCAAATAAAGTTGAGAGTTCTAGAGGAAGAGGTGCACAAAATTTTAGAAATTATCCTAGGTAGTATTCTAATTGGGATCATGGGAAAGGTAGAGGACATAAAAATTACAATCAACTAAATTTTCAAAGTAATTAGAATCCTCCCAATTCTAATGCAAAATAAAGAGAGGAAGAAATTTCAATCAAGTAAAGGTAGAAGATGGTTAAAGTGTGATGACCAATTGCCAAAGTTTAAGCAAAATTCATTTTTTTTATCAAATTCGAGTCTATCCTATCAGCTCATTATGTAGAGGATTAGGATTGTAAGGATTTTGAATATGAATACATTTTTATGGAATTATAAGAGGTTGGTTCAACAACTTTAGTTCATATTTATAATTTACTTAGTGAATCATTTGAAGATGATTGGATTTTGGATATAGAAGCTACTCAACATATGACATATCACAAGGATGATTTTTGGAGTTATCATGATGTTTAACTAAATCATATTAATTTATCTAAATCTAATTAATTTAGCTAGTAAAACAACTCATATTCCCCATTGAAAACGGTTAGTATAATATTTCTTCCAAAATTGGTGAAAAATGGATTTCCAATGTTTGGTTTGTACCTACATTCAAGAAGAATGTGTTATCCTTGGTCTCAATTCAACAAGATGGACATGAAATCATCATGTAATATGCTTGGCCAAGAATACTTCAGACAATGATAACTTGAAATAGTGATGACTAGATATGAAGATGTAAATTTACAAAGAATGAAAGGGAAATCTATCTCTCGAAAGAATGATTTTGCAAGAGAAATCAATTCAAAACTTTTTTCATCTAGATTGTGGCATTCTTTGTTTGGTCACTTAAACTTTAAAAGATTGTTAAAAATTAATTCTTGATATTTGGTAAAGGGTTTCCCAAATTTCAAGAGATAAAATGCTAAATGTGAAGCTTTTTCAACAAGATCATGGTGAACGAAAAGGTGTCTACAATTGATTCACAATGATAAATGTGGTCCATTGGAACCTTCTTATTCTCCATCAAATCAACACTTTTTCGTTCGTGACAATGTTGAGTTTTCGTTCACACAAAATGTTGGAGTATTGGTACAACTGCATGGTATAACCTCTGCACCTATGGGAATATAAAAATGTGGACCAACCGCCACTCCTGATAATGGGGCCTTGTTCTTGGTTTCATATGTTCATCAACATCTGTAGGTTTTGGTGTAACGACAAACCTTAAAAACACATATTTCATTAAATTTGGAAATATTCTATTACAAGGACTTCATACACATTGATTTTTTTTGTAAATCTCTAAATACATATTCTATTAAATCTAGAAAAATCAACTCAAAGAACTATTCCATTAAATTTGGAAGTATTAATCCAATGAGCTATTTTATCAATTAATATTTTTTACTTATTTCAAGTAAAACTTTAGTATTCAACCATTCAAAAGAAAATATTACATCTCAATTAGAACAAGATGGGTTAGTTCTAGAATTTAAAACTTCCGCTAGATTGAGTTCTTTCAAAATGAGGAAAGTCATAGCCTTTGAATCCTTACATAATTTATATTTCTATTATTTATAATTTGTATTAAATGTTAAGTTGATTAAATTATTTTATGGCATAATACCAACATTGCATTTGTTATTACAATAATTACAAACATTGTCATAGTAATTATTTTTGTCTTTGTTGAGTATGTTGTTTTATTTTTTGAAGTTTCCACCACTCATAATCAAAACAAGAAAATATTTTATGACTTTAAAGTCTAAGTTTTACCCTTGTAATGATTAAAATAAATTATGAATTAAAATAGCAACATAATTTATTATTGTTGTTGTTGGTAGTGGTAGTGTATTAAAAACTAAGTTGATGAATGTTTATGTCACGTCCCGGTTTTGACCCCGTTGCGTTAGATGTATATGATGTGTATATTGTAAATGATCATGGTGTGGAGTTAAAGGCCAAGGCCCCACCATTGATCAGTAATGCTATGTTTTGGATTTAAATTGTCACCGATGGCATATTGGGGCATGAAGCATATATATTATGTTGGTCCTCATGTAAATATGCATCTATAATTAATTGAATGAACACAACCAGCTACGGTCGCGGCAACTAAATCGAAAGGGGCATGATTTTCACAAGGATAAGGATGTGGGGGAATTGTCCAACTTTAGCCAATGGGGCAAAAATCCATGTGTTTTCTTACCTTGTTTATCCCAACCACTTTCATTGAAGAATTGCTACTGGTGGTTGAGGCAGTTAATTGCTTTGGGAGTGGGGTGGAAGGACTGTCAGTCCTCACCCACACGCACACTCCACCACAGCGTTTGACTTCACCATGGAAGGAAAAACCTTCACGTACAGGATCTGGGAGGTTTTGGTCTCACGGAGACATTTTCTTGGCTCCACGACTGTGATGAAGGATCACGCACTTACAATTCACGTCCCCTCCATTGCTGTGCACTCTCACGCAGAGGGATTCCTCCCTGTTTTTCATCTTCACGCATAGAACCTTCTGGGTTTCACCCACGTAGTTTCTTTCCCCGTGGATTTGCGGATGATGTGGTCGTATCCACTCCCCACTAGCTGATTGTGGGTTCGGCATTGTTGCTCACGCTCATCCACAGGCTGGGAGACTGTAATTTCTTCCCCAGCGTGGTCTGTATATGTTTTCTTGGTGATATTGTGCCTAGGACGGGCTGTGTTTTCCCACGTTGTTGGTTGTAGTTGTTGTGGTCTTCCTTACATATTGGGGACTGTTCTAAATTCGTTGGAGAGTCATTTTGGCCACGATAGGGCCAATAATGACTCAGGGGATGTTTCCCAGTCTTAAGCTGCATCAACTGATTGATTTCCTAAGTGCAATGGTTGGTGTTCGGACTGTGTAGGGAGCAGGGATGTTGGCTTAGTTTTGCTTGATAAACCTGGTGGCTGAAAACCACACAGACAGAGCTAGAGGGATGGCCTTCTTCTCCATCACCCCTGAATAGCACTGGAAGGGAATGGATGGCCTGAGGGACTGTGTAGCAGAGAAGAGACTGATTCCTTGTGTTGGGTGTGTTTGGGTGTCTTAGAGGTCGGGCTAGTTCTGGTGTAGGTGTTCTTGGCTCTGTAATGAGCTCACCAGCTTAGCAATTTTCCTTCTCCAGCTCCTTGATGGCCTGATAAACCCAACTGTGTTGGCTTGGATGTGTTTTGTCTATCCCTGGCTATGTGTAAGCCTGCTAGTTCCCTTATTCCTTGGAGAATCATGCCCAGCTCGGGGGTGGCAGCGTTGCTGATAGATTGAGGAGCACGCTGGCCTATGGTTGGGTGGAACGTTGCAGCGACGTTGCTAGTTGCGGAATGAATTCATCTTAAGATAAGTAGTCTTGTCCATTTTTACTTCTGCAACTATCTTTTCTATTAATGATTTGATGAACATGTTGAATGCTTGTATGAATGAATGTTTCTTCCGCTGTTATGATAAACAATTGCATATATGCATTTTCTACTTCAATGCATTTTATTTCAGCATATCAGCATGTCATTTTATGAATTCACATGTTCATGGGCTTTTAGCCCGGGTGGTCAGAGCTTGGGTCGCGTCCTCTACACCGGTCGGAGGCATGGGGTTGTGATAGCATGGTATCCGAGCTTGGGTTGCAGCAATGGGCCTCTATGGGCCAAGAAGGGTGCAGTGACAGAGGTAGTATTCCTCTTTGCCCAGTGGAAATCAGACTGCAAATTCAACAAAAAAATAGTTTAAGTGTTGGAGCAGTCGGAAGAGTTCATGGAAATGTCTTCTTCCGTTGCGGAAGGGAAAGTGGTTTCCTGTCCGCCGTTGCGGAAGCCCAAACCGCAAAGTCTTCCGACGGTAGAAGGAAATGCGAAGAAAATCGTGGAAATTCCTAAGTGTAGGAGCGGACATCGGAAGGATTCAGACTTTGGTGAGCCACCATTGTGGAAGCCAAAGTCATTTGGCTTCCGATGCAAGAAGTCAGCCGACACCCGAAGTTAAAAATTTTTCCAAGTAAGAGTGGACGTCGGAAGGATTCGAACTTTTGTGAGTCACCATTGCGGAAGCCAAAGTCATTTGGCTTTTGATGCAAGAAGTCAGCTGACGCCTGAAGTTAAAATTTTTTCCAAGTAAGAGCGGACGTCGGAAGGAGTCAGAATTTGGTGAGCCGCCATTGTGGAAGGATTGGAACTTCCAAGGAGCCGCCGTTGCGGAAAGATTGGAGCTTCCAAGAAGCCGCCGTTGCAGAAGGATTGGAGCTTGCTAGAAGCCACCGTTGCGGAAGGAAGAAGTGTTCCAGGAGCCGATTCAGTGGAAGGAATAGGGGAAGAGATCCAATTCTGTGCAAGGGGGAAAATTTGAGCTTTCCATGAGATTTTTCCAGCAGATTTTAATTGTTTTCCAGTGGGATTTTTGACTGTTTCTCAGTGAAA
>LPNX010334640.1:3465-15992 GCA_001517045.1 Pseudotsuga menziesii | reverse complement strand
GTCCCCCTTAGATAGACATTCTTTGATGAAGAAAATTTTGTGTGTTCGGGCATTTGTAATTTTATGATTATTCCAAGAGAAGGTAAGTAATGTTGATTTGTATCAATGTATGCACCTAACAATTGTGTTATTAACACGTTTGCAGAATTATAGTCACCTTCAAGAGAAGTATTCGAAGTAGTGCAGTTTGGTAAGTAAGTTGCGGTTCAGTCATGAGAACACATGATGGGTATGATGCTCGGGATTCCTACGAGCGAGCAGAAGATTCCATGGGAAAAATGTACGTAATAGAAATGACGACATAGAGTCTAATGGAAGGAGATTCCAAGAGACACCGTCAGATGTTGCAGCCACTATGAGAAGCTTAATTAAATCCCAGGAGGAGCAGCATCAGTTGAATGCTGCTATGCTGCAGAGTTTGACATACTTGCAAAGGAAGATAGACTCTGGGCGAGGTACAACAAGACTAGAAGGCAGTAAGAGCAGCACTAGGAGAAGGAGAAGGACTTCTAGTGGAACATCTGATTCTGAAGAATCCAGCGGGGATTCCAGTTCTTCTTCTCATAAAAGAAAAAGAAAGAGACACCATAGGGATCACACTCGAGATGAATTTAAGAAAGCTAAACCTCCTACATTTGATGGTGAGGTAAAGATTGGACAAGAGGCTGAAGCTTGGATTCTTGGTATTAAGAAGTACTTTCAAGTGCATGACTACTCAGGAAACATGAAGGCAAGAGTTGCCATATTCAATCTGAATGGAAGGGCATCCATTTGGTGGGAATACTTCAAGAAATTAAAGAGGATCAGTGAAAGGAAACTTAAGTGGAAACAGTTCAAGAAGTATTTCAAGCAGAAATACCCATCTGACAGGTATTATGATGACAAGATTAAGGAGTTCCATGAGTTGAAATTAGGACAGCAGACCATGGAAGAGTATGCAAACAAGTTTTTGGAGTTGTTGAGGTATGTCCGGTACATCAGAGATGAAAAATTAAAGGTCCAGCGTTTTCTGAGTGGATTACCTCAGTCTTACAAAGATAGGATTGAGTTTTATGAACCTAGAACTCTTCAAGAAGTGATAAGAAAGGCTAAGTATTGCTATGAGAAAAGCAAAGGTAAGCCGGATTACCATAAGGCATGGAAGGACAAGAAGAATGAAAAGTTTGACCAAAGAAAGAAAGGTTTCAAACCTTCTAACTTCAGGAACCAGCAGAAGCAGCCATCTCAAGCTGCAAGTAAACCAGTTGGAGTGACAGGAGAAAAGCCTAAGGATCCACAACAGAATAGAGGGCCACTCCAATGTTGGAAATGTGGAGGACCCCACATGCATAGGAATTGTCCACTCGAGAACGAGGGTACAAGGCCAGCTTATAACATTTAAGAAGCAGAAACAGTGGGTCAAGTAGCAAGGGCAGTTCCTAGGATTTATGCAACACTGGAGGATCATCAAGCAGATCACCAATCAGCTGTGGTTGAAGTAGCAGGTAAGATTGTTGAGCAATCTGTTTCTATTTTGATTGACCCTGGTTCTACGCACAGTTACATTACTCCTAGAGTAGTGGAGATTTGTGCTTTTAAGAAAGTAAGGCATAGGAAGTCTTGGTTAGTTCAGCTAGCCACTGGAGCTAAGAGAAAGGTCAACGAAGTGGTAGAGAGATGCCCATTGGTCATGAATGGATTGGTCACTTGTGTGGATCTGAATGTTCTACCGCTTGGTTCCTATGATGTTCTCATTGGAATGGATTGGTTAGAAGCTCCCAAGGTGAATCTTGATTGTTACAATAATACTTTTGAATGCATGAATGAAGAAGGGAACCTTGTAGTTGTGAAGGGTATTCCAAAGGTGATTTCAGTATGACAAGTTTCAGCAATGCAGTTAAAAAAGTTCTGTAGGAAGGGTTGCCAGTTGTATGCAGCTCAGATTTTGGAGGAAACGAGAGATGAAACTCCGAGGTTGGAGGACTATCAGGTGTTACAGGAATTCAGGGATGTGATTCCTGATGAGATTCCAGGGATTCCTCCAAAGCGGGACATCGAATTCACAATTGAACTTGTGCCAAGAGTGGCACCAGTGTCCAAGGCACCCTACAGGATGAGTATACCGGAGATGCTAGAATTGAAGATGCAATTGCAAGAGTTGTTGGAAAAGAAGTATATCCGGCTGAGTGTGTCCCCTTGGGGAGCACCGGTTCTATTTTTAAAGAATAAATATGGTACACTCAGGTTGTGTATTGATTACAGACAGTTGAACACGGTTACTGTAAAGAATAAATACCCTTTGCCTAGGATTGATGACCTCTTCGATCAAATGAAAGGAGAAAAGGTATTTTCCAAGATTTACTTGAGGTCTGGTTACCATCAGGTGAGAATTAAGGATGAAGACATTCATAAGACAGCCTTCAGAACAAGGTATGGGGATTACGAGTTTGTGGTGGTACCATTTGGCCTTACAAATGCACCAGCTACATTTATGTGCCTTATGAATAGTGTCTTCAGCATGTATTTGGATAAGTTTGTCCTTTTTTTCCTTGATGACATTCTTGTTTATTCTAAGAATGAGGAAGAGCATGAAGAGCATTTTAGATTGACATTGAGTTTGCTCAGGGAGCATCAGTTGTATGCAAAATTGAGCAAGTGTGACTTCTATAGAGATATAATTCAGTATTTGGGTCACATTATCTCAGAGGAGGGTATATCTGTGGACCCTGAAAAGATTGAAGCCATTATGAATTGGCCTACTCCAAGAAATGTGACAGATGTAAGATCTTTCATGGGACTTGCAGGATACTATCGGAGATTCATTGAAGGATTCTCCAAAGTTGCACACGCCATCACTTCTTTGCAAAAGAAGGGGGTGAAGTTTGAATGGACATCGAGGTGTGAAGAAAGCTTCCAGCGGTTGAAGAGTCTTCTCACCAGTGCACCCGTGTTGAAGGTTGCAGATCCAGAGAAAGATTTTGTGGTGTGTACTGATGCATGTGGACAAGGGATTGGATGAGTCCTTATGCAGGACAACCACGTGATATGTTATGAGTCAAGAAAGTTGAAGGAGCATGAGAAGAACTGCGCCACTCATGACCTAGAGCTTGCAGCCATAGTACATGCTCTCAAGATGTGGAGACATTACTTGATGGGCAGGAGATTTGAGCTCAGAACAGATCATTGTGGACTGAAGTACCTATTTGATCAGCCTACTCTGAATGCTAGGCAAGCAAGATGGCTGGAGTTTTTATGTGAGTTTTATTTTGAAATCAAGCACATAAAGGGAAAAGAGAACAAGGTAGCTGATGCACTCAGCAGGAAAGTGCAGGAAATGCACGTGGCATCTCTTAGTACTTGCCAATCAGATTTGAGGCAGCAGATTGCTAGTCATGCTGCTGGAGATGAATTGTATGAGCAGGTAAAAGACAAATTGCAGCAGCAAAGTCTCGAGAAGAGGTATGAGGATATAAATTGGAAGAAGATGGAATTCTCACTTATAAAGGCATAATTTATATTCCGAAGGTAGCAAATTTGAGGAGAATTGTTATGGATGAAATCGATCAAGCTCCATATTCTGGTCACCCAGGATATCAGAAGACAATTGCTACAGCTAGAAAGCAGTACTTTTGGCCGAGAATGAAAAAGGACATGGCTGAGTACATTTCAAGGTGTATGAAATGTCAACAGGTAAAGGTTGAGTATCAACATCCAGCAGGTTTGTTGCAGCCTTTGCCAGTTCCGGAATGGAAATGGGAAGTCATTTCCATGGATTTTATTACAGGATTGCCGATGACTTGGAGATAACATGATTCCATCATGGTTGTGGTAGACAAGTTGACTAAGGCAACACATTTTATACCAGTGAAGTCTATGCATACGACGGATGACGTTGCAAAGATCTTCATGAGGGAGATTTTCAATTTGCATGGATTGCCAAAGGCAATAGTCTCTGACAGGGATGTCAAGTTCACTTCCAACTTTTGGAAGGGGTTGTTTGCAGATTTGGGCACAAAGCTAAACTTCAACACTGCATACCATCCTCAAACAGATGGTCAGACAGAGAGAGTTAATCAGGTGCTTGAAGACATGCTTCGCATGTACGTAATGGACAAACCAACCAAGTGGGAAGATTACTTGCACTTGGTATAGTTTGCTTATAACAATGGACATCAAGCATCCTTGGGGATGAGTCCGTATGAAGCTTTGTATGGAAGAATATGTAGAACGCCAGTGACTTGGGATAACCCAATGAACAAGATTGTGCTTGGACCATAATTGCTCAAGGAAATGGAGCAAGAGGTTGTAAAGATGAGGCAGAAGCTAAAAGCAGCACAGGACAGACAGAAAATCTATGCGGATAAGCATAGGGTGAACAGGGGGTTCAGTGTTGGGGATCATGTTTACCTCAGAGTGAGGGCAAGGAAGAGTTCCTTGAAGCTTGGAAGTTGTGCCAAGTTGTCACCAAGATATTGTGGGCCATTTGAAGTGTTTGAAAGGATAGGGCCAGTTGCATATAGACTTGCATTGCCTGCTAGCACTAGAGCTCATAATGTTTTTCATGTTTCTTTGCTTAAGAGATATGTACATGATCCTAACCATGTGATAAATTGGGATGTGATTCAGGTGGAACCCAAGGGAGAGTTCCGTATTGAGCCAATGCGCATCCTCGACAGGAAGGTCATAATGCTCCGAAACCGAGCCATAGGTCAGGTAAAGGTGCAATGGGAGCACTTTGGACCTGAAGAGGCTACATGGGAGCTGGAGGATGCCATGCGATTGGCACATCCATTTTTGTTCAAATCTACGGAACAATGAGGCGATGCCAGTGTAAATTTTTGTTCAATTTTGTAAAGCACTGAGGACAGTGCTATTGAAGGGGGAGGGGAATGTCACGTCCTGGTTTTGACCCCGTTGCGTTAGATGTATATGATGTGTATATTGTAAATGATCATGGTGTGGAGTTAAAGGCCAAGGCCCCACCATTGATCAGTAATGCTATGTTTTGGATTTAAATTGTCACCGATGGCGTACCGGGGCATGCGGCATATATATTATGTTGGTCCTCATGTAAATATGCATCTATAATTAATTGAATGAACACAACCAGCTACGGTCGTGGCAACTAAATCGAAAGGGGCATGATTTTCATAAGGATAAGGATGTGGGGGAATTGTCCAACTTTAGCCAATGGGGCCAAAATCCATGTGTTTTCTCACCTTGTTTATCCCAACCACTTTCATTGAAGAATTGTTGCTGGTGGTTGAGGCAGTTAATTGCTTTGGGAGTGGGATGGCAGGACCGTCAGTCCTCACCCACACGCACACTCCACCACAGCGTTTGACTTCACCATGGAAGGAAAAACCTTCACGCACAGGCTCTAGGAGGTTTTGGTCTCACGGAGACATTTTCTTGGCTGCACGACTGTGCTGAAGGCTCACGCACTTACAATTCATGTCCCCTCCATTGCTGTGCACTCTCACACAGAGGGATTCCTCCTCGTTTTTCATCTTCATGCACAGAACCTTCTGGGTTTCACCCGCGTAGTTTATTTCCCCGTGGATTTGCGGATGATGTGGTCGTATCCACTCCCCACCGGTTGATTGTAGGTTTGGCATTGTTTCTCACGCTCATCCACAGGCTGGGAGACTGTAATTTCTTCCCCAGTGTGGTCTGTATATGTTTTCTTGGTGATATTGTACCCAGGACGGGCTGTGTTTTCCCACATTGTTGGCTGTAGTTGTTGTGGTATTCCTTACATATTGGGGATTGTTCTAAATTCGTTGGAGAGTCATTTTGGCCACGATAGGGCCAATAATGACTCAGGGGATGTTTCCCTGTCTTAAGTTGCATCAACTGATTGATTGCCTGAGTGCAATGGTTGGTGTTCGGACTGTGTAGGGAGTAGGGATGTTGGCTTAGTTTTGCTTGATAAACCTGGTGGCTGAAAACCACACAGACAGAGCTAGAGGGATGGCCTTCTTCTCCATCACCCCTGAATAGCACTGGAAGGGAATGCAGGGCCTGAGGGACTGTGTAGAAGAGAAGGGACTGATTCCTTGTGTTGGGTGTGTTTGGGTGTCTTAGAGGTCAGGCTAGTTCTGGTGTAGGTGTTCTTGTCTCTGTAATGAGCTCACCAGCTTAGAAATTTTCCTTCTCCAGCTCCTTGATGGCCTGATAAACCCAACTGTGTTGGATTGGATGTGTTTTGTCTATCCCTGGCTATGTGTAAGCCTGCTAGTTCCCTTATTCCTTGGAGAATCATGCCCAGCTCGGGGGTGGCAGCGTTGCTGATAGATTGAGGAGCACACTGGCCTATGGTTGGGTGGAATGTTGCAGCAACATAGCTGGTTACGGAATGAATTCATATTAAGATAAGTAGTCTTGTCCATTTTTACTTCTGCAACTATCTTTTCTATTAATGATTTGATGAACATGTTGAATGCTTGTATGAATGAATGTTTCTTCAGCTGTTATGATAAACAATTGCATATATGCATTTTCTACTTCAATGCATTTTATTTCAGTATATCAGCATGTCATTTTATGAATTCACATGTTCATGGGCTTTTAGCCCGGGTGGTCAGAGCTTGGGTCGCGTCCTCTACACCGGTCGGAGGCATGGGGAAGTGACAGTTTACTTTATCAATAATAGATTAACGTGAGAAATTTCTTACCTATAAATTTATTTAATGATATTGATGTTAGTAAAGCCTCTCTTATTTATTAATATTAATTATTTTAACAATCAAAATCAATTATGAACTAGAATAGCATTAGTGCGGTACAATTTGTTTTTTTTCATATACAAGAGGAAAGGGGGAAACCAATTGAACTAATTATTTCAAGTGCTCATTATTTATTTATGAAATATTTGAACAATGTGTTTAATTGAAAAAAGCATATTTATATTGAAAATATAGATATCGTACAATATTTATACTATCATTAATATTTTATATCATCTATTAATTTATGTTAGGGCACGGAGGAATCGAACCACCATCGTCCTGCTTGTAATGCAGGTGCTCTTCCATTGAGCTAGCACCCTTTACAACATGAGGGGAGAGGGACTATGTTAACACCTAGATTACACATTTATAATCCTCAGTGACAAATCAAAATCACTAGTACAAGTGATCAATTTTGGCATGGAAAAACGTGGCAATATCCACGGAAAAGCGTGGATATTGCCACGTCTAAGTGTTTTTTGTTTCATGGAAACTATTCTGTCGCAATAGAGACGACCCCTAATTTGCGTCACAAGAGCGACAATGTTCTATATGTTGTTAGATGTCTAAGCCATCGCTATATCCATGCCTGGCCGTCTCTGTATCCACGCCTTGCCGTCGCTATAGCCACGCTCTGTACAAGGTTTTAAAAAAAATGCAAATCCAAGACGTCGCTATAGCCACGCTCTGTACAAGGTTTTAAAAAAAATGCAAATCCAAGACGTCGCTATAGCCACGCCTTTCCGTCGCTATAGCCACGCTCCGTATAAGGTTTTTAAAAAAATGCAAATCCAAAGCGTTGCTATAGCCACGCCTTTCTGTCGCTATAGGCACGCCTTTCTGTCGCTATAGCCATGCTCCGTATAAAGTTTTTAAAAAAATGCAAATCCAAGACGTCGCTATAGCCACGTCTTTTCGTCGCTATAGGCACGCCTTTCCGTCGCTATAGCCATGCTCCGTATAAAGTTTTTAAAAAAATGCAAATCCAAGACGTCGCTATAGCCACGTCTTTCCGTCGCTATAGCCACGCCTTGCCGTCACTGTATCCACGGTTGGTGAAATTTAAAAAAAAAATACTTGCAGCCATCGCTTAAGCGACGGTATTTGAAATTTAAAAAAAATAAAAATTACCTGGATTATCTGCAAAGACATATTTGAAGGTCAAATCTACAGTGAGATGCTCTTAGATTTGAAAACATAACAACGCTGGAAATCTAAGAAATCTTAAGAACATATGCTAGCTTTAAGCTTATAGAGTCTGTACTTGGAACTCTGACAAAGTTTAGAGGAATTGTGAGGAAAGAAAACACAGGGAACCTGATTCTCTCAACTGTATCTTGAACATGCCCCCTGTACATTAATTTTGGATGCCTCTCAGTTGCAGTAATGATACTGATCAACCGGCTGAAGAAGGCTTGAAAAGAGTTCAAATCTAAAATATTAGGCCTTACCAGCCTCAAAAGATTGAAGAGCTCTTTAAAATTGTTCTGAAAGAGGGTTCCTGACAATAACACTCGTCTCCTCGTATGTATTTGGGAAAGAGCATGGAGTATGTTGGTGTCCTTGTTGCGTGGGAAATGCCCTTCATCTAAAACCAACAGTCCTGGTCCCTCAAGTAGAATTTGTTGGCAAGATTGTGTCATTTGATTTTCTGATTTTTCACAGACTATAGTTGAGAACTGTGAATAACTTACAAGGAGAATACTCTTCTTTTATTTCCATTCTCTCAACGTCTAAAGCTGGTTGCATCTCAACGTTTCTGCCTTATTGGTTACATCATATAGGTTATAAACAGGGATCTCCTCCACTCCCCATTTTTTAAACTCTTTCATCCATGAACCCAAAATGCTTTTGGGTGCTACAATCAGTGGCCTTTCCTCTGGGTACATAGTCAAAAAAAATTGAATAAATCTAATCATAAGGAATGTCTTCCCTGTTCCTGGTGCATGTGCCAAAATGCAGCCACCAGGTTCTTCAGCTATAAGGTTCTTTTGCAAAAAGTTAAATCCATCAACCTAGTGTGATTTCGTGTGTTTTTTTCCGACGGGGATGCAAAACAAGTTTCAGTACAGGGGTACTCTGCTCTAAGCTTTTGTAATTAAATGAGTTAGCATTGTTGATTCCTAAAATAGTCCCCAAGTCCCGATTAGGGGCATGCCTGGAATGTTTTGCTGCTTTCCTATCCTGTACAAATGCAAACAAAATGTTTTAGACTATGTTTTACACAATTTATTCAATCAAATATGCATTTGCAAATGAGTATGCAATCGTGCATCAATATTTACATTAGTCCCAGACATGTAAATGAAGTAGACTCTAGAATTATATATATAAAGACTCTAGATTATAACGGTATATGAAGGAAACAACATCAAAAATGAAAATGATTGCAAACCTTTTTATAATAACTAAAATAATTATTTATGGGGAGATCCTCATAAACTATATTTGCAACACTGCTCAGATAAGCCTACTGTGTAATGAAACTAACTGACCTTATTCAGGGATGAGCTCTAGACTATTAAACAAACTACAATAACCACTACAGATTTAAAGTCCTGATTTATCGTGTCCATTCCTAAAAAAATGAATCCGACTCCTTTCCAAATTCCAATAGCATTTTCACTGCTGCATTTTGCATTGTAAACAAAATCAATGAAGCATCAGCTCTTACCCAGCATCGTATAACATAAACATATAAAACAAACCTGGTGAGGTTTCAAGATACATGAGATAGATGGAGATATTCTGACTTCTGCCTCATTTTGTTCTCTGGCAGCATTAACAATAAAGCCTTCAGCAACATTACCCAGTAATTCATTTTCCTTGGCCCATGCATTTTCTCCACACTCACTGGCTGATCCCTTTGACCACTGTTCAAACATAGAACGTTGTTGCAACATCTTCAGGTGGTCCTGGCGCTCCTGTTTATTTAGACAACAAAAGTGTCCATATTTTAACAACGATATCCATATAAATGTTGTTAATTGGATTCAATCTTTAAGATTGATAATAATTCTAGCAGAAATATTTTGGTTAAAACACGTGAATGAAGAAAGGTATCTACCCACTTAACATCATCAAAGCACTGGATGCCTCATAGTGGAACAGAGATGGAACATAATAGATAGCTATGCATTGAATATTCAGAGAGTTATGCATCATGATAGACAACTCAGTCATCTGGATGAGAAAAGCATGTCCATCCATAATATAAAAATGTAATTTTTGCTTCATCCAAGAATAACAATACAACTGGATCTTCCGTAGTCATATAAAAGGAAATTCACAAATTATGTCATTAATGGTGAGATGCAAGATACTAACTAGGATCTCGCATTGTCCACCAATATTATGAGCAATAAAGGTAGATACTGATGATTATATTAATGGACATAAGAAATATCAAATTGCCAGAAAAATCCGACAAAATGGTTTGGGCCTTCTTTATTACATGAAGAATCCAAAGACACATTGAATCCTGCAATTCAAATTTAGTGCTACACTAGCAAGAAATGTTGTGGTAGGATCAACTACTGCAGAGAAGCAGAGTCCACTAAGCAAGGCGAGACTGGTTTGTTTTGGATTGGTAGGAAAATAAAAAACCCTGGACAGATAATTGATATCAAGCACAGAAGAAATTCCCACACTTGAGTAGATGGGGACCATCACCATCAAGGAGGAAAGTTCTGATCTTTGTCGAATATTATTTCACTATCTATACTGGATGTACACTTCAGCCCCATTGACCTATCTTTGGTCACTAGTGGACTATGACATTAATATAATTCCAACTGGACTTGAGTGGTTGTTGTGGAAGGGCTCCTCTTGCTGGAGTTCAACCGAGGATTACACAGCAAGCCCCTTTCGGTAACTATCCAAACAACATTATCAGACACTGTATTGGGCATTTTATAGTGATTGAGGACTCAGAAATGACTTCCCTCCCTTCTCTTCCAGACTCGGTCTCCAGCTCCTGTACCACTTGACAAGTTTACATGCTCTTTTTGATGGTGTTCCTCACTCCTGTAGTCATTTATTTTCATGCTTTTGTTTTCCTCCCCCCTTGGACTAGTTACTTTGCTCTCTGAGGCTGTAACACTCCCACTTTGTATTAGACTAATGGTACTCTTTTGGTCCCATTAACATACTTTTGTGGTCATTTGTTGGACCTAATAAAATTACCTTACTAGAATCAATAAGTCTAGTTGCAGGATCACAGAGACCCACAAACGTCAACTATAACCCCAAACTTTCTAAGCAAAAGATTGCAAAGCTAGCTGCAATACAACTTGAAAATCAAAATGCTAGGTTCTGGTGTATCAAAAATCACAAGACAAGGTTGCAGCACATGAGCGATCACCAGATCAGCTTGCAGCACATGCAGGAACACAAGACAAGCTTGTGGTACATACAAGGCAGGGCAACAAGCCAACATGGATTCACAGGGCCATGATTGTGGATACCTAAAACTCATGCAACCCATGTGGAAAAGGATGTCTACAAGATATGTTTTGGTAGAGAACTCCTGCAACCGATGTTGTGGGGGTAAAGCAGAGGTGAATAAACATGTTGCAGGAAATGGAAGACTCAACTACAGAATATGAAAAGGCCACATTTGTAGAAAAGAAACCAAATGGAGATGCTGTTTGAGCTTATGACTTCCATGACCATTGGAGAAACATTGATAACACCATTACAAACCATTAGTAAAATTTAAATCAAACTCCATACTAGAACCCAACTTCACAAAAACAATTGGTTCTTTCATTAATTGGACATATATGACAAAATTTCATGATTAAGATTTGATCTACAGTTAAGGAAAGCCATATAAGCACATGACAATTATCTTTTGACATTGAGATTAATTATAATTCAAATTAATATATATGTGTGTGTGTGTGGCAAGTTGCCAACCAAAAATGAAATGTCGTTATAACTGTCCTGACAATGACTTTCAGCAGTTAATCGGCTAGTTATGAAATGCATGAATTTATCTTATTAAAGTATATGTACACATTTTCCTAAAGCCTCTTCCGCAAAAGGTCTAATTCACATTCAGTGTCGATAACGATAGAAGAAAACCCTTATACATTCAGCAAAAATCAAATTTCCTTACCCAATATCCAAAGCAGGAAGTTTGTCGTCTGAGGATGCAGAATCACTATCAGAAGCTGAGTGAGAGTGGCTTGCTATCTTTGCAGCCTTATTATAGTCATCTTCTAGTGAATCAAGTGGATTAAGGTCACAACAAACACTAAAACTAAAGCAAAAAACACCACACTATACTAATAATCACATATGAGTTGACAGAGAGCAAATGTACACCATAATTACCGTGCACTGCCGATCCATCTGTCAACAAATAATTAACTTTACGTGGATCTGTTTCCCCAAGAGCAGAAGAGAGAGATGATGCTTATGCCTGAAGCAAAAATTGACGCTGTTGCTGAGAAGACCAGAGCTGATACGAGATACGACATCTCTAGAAGATTTATTTCTCCTGTAATAAACAACCCAAAAAGGAGTGATGTCCAACATTATTATGGAAATACAATACTCCTTTATACACCATTTCATGATAGGAAATGGGAGGATGGGAGGATTAAGAACATACATTACTTTTTCAGAGCATTGCCAGATAATGGGTTATGGAGACTAATGGCAGAAGATGCCTATGGTGCATGTGGGTGTTCCCTAATTCATAGGTGGGAAAATTCAAGGTATTTTTTGGGCCCTTTTTGCAGCCCTAAGGAGTAAGTATGGGTACTCCTGGTTTTCTTTCAAACCCTAGATGGCAGTCCTAGGCATAAC
>LPNX010334628.1:131944-167358 GCA_001517045.1 Pseudotsuga menziesii | reverse complement strand
TTTGACGGACCCCGCTACCCCAAAAACAAGAAATACCTGAAAAAATGGAATGATGACATCATCATTCCATTTTTTCAAGTATTTCTTGTTTTTGGGGTAGCAAGGTCCGTCAAAAGTATGCCGAGTGGGTACTCGTTGGATGCAGAATTTAATTCCGCATCCAACAATCTCTCCCGATCGAAATTTGAGTAAAAACACAGGGAGATATGTCAAAAATACAAACAAAAAAACTAGTTTTTTTTATGAAACCTATCCCCAAATTTATATTAAAAAAGTGTTTAAGACCTATACGGTATTTCAAATTTAAAGCAATTTCATTGGCTAACACATGATGACATGGAATTTGAATAAAAGTTAAAAGGCCCATTCTGAGTTGAAATTTCCTCTAATGGGATCTTTTCACTGAGAGAATAACAAGCACAGCAATAACATAAGCACATCACATGAGACAAGAGACACAAAGATTTTTGATAGGGGAAACCATAAATGGATAAAACCCCTCAACTTCCTCTAAGATAGTATTACCACAAGATGTGAAACCCAAAACAGTAAGATGCACTCTCCACATAGCAATAGCCTTCTGTCTTCTGTCAATCCAAAGTATTTCCTTCTCCAAAGGTGCGCCACACTTGAGAGAGCAAGTGATGTAATTCACAAGTGATAAATAGAGAGACTCTCACTCTCTATTTATATTCTTCCGTTGACTTGAATTGCACTCAACCATGTAGGCTTAACTTACAATTACTTACTCGAGCCTACACCTTAATTAGTGTATAATAACCCAAGTTCCCCGAAACTGTGGGGACTTACCTAATGACTTGATAAGACTTGTTTACATTAATAATCCTCCCGATTGTAACATCGGGGTAAGACAATATGACTCAAATACATAATAGAAACATCCCGGAATAAACATCGGGTTACAATATATAAAATACATATAAGAATACATTCCGAAGTTACATATACATCAACACTCCCTCTTAACTAGGAAGGTATTCTTTCGACACAATTTTCAGCACTGGTCTTCTTCTCTGTATCACTAGATCATGTTCATATTCAAGTCATCTCTGTCATGAAGTCTTCTTCGTCTTCAAGTCATCTTCATCTTCAAGTCATCTGGATCTGGATCATCTCTCGATCTGGATCATCATAGGACATCATCACAGGATCTAGATCATCACTCGATCTGGATCATCATCACTGGACTGGATCTGGATCATCACTGCTGGATCTAGATCATCACTCGATCTGGATCTCTCGGAGTCATCATAACTGGATCTGGATCATAGCTCTATCTGGATCATCTCTGGTCATCATCATGTGTGTACTATCTCGTCATAGGAAGTTCTACAGAGCCAGCCCTTTTTCATGCTGGTTGTAGGCCTACCCTCATGTAGGTCTTCACCCAGCACTTACATATGACTTGCTCGTCAGAAAGGCACGCCCAACACTCACATCTGATCATGTAGTAAACTACAATCACATCAGAAAGGCCCAGCACTCACATTCACCAGCATGGTAGGCACATCAACTACCATCTGTGAAATGGCTCAGCACTTACATCTGACCTACTCGTCAGAAAGGCACATCCATCCAGACAGGAACACATCCTATCACAGTGATGGAAGACTCTCACCCAGGCCAGAGCCCCTCCTACCACAGTGGTGAAACATTTGTGCACTCACATCTGACCTGGTAGGAACTGAATCCTACAACCTCGTCAGAATGGCCCCCAATCCTTGACTGAGCTACCTGGTAACAGACCAGGTGCCTCCACTCTCCCGGAGAGTGGCAGTAGCCCTTACATCTGTCCTACTTGACAGAATGGCCGACACTCACATCTGACATGGAAGGAACTAAATCCTTTAGCCATGAACAGAATGGCACTGCCCTTACATCTGAACTACTTGTCAGAATGGCGGTAGCCCTTACATCTGTCCTACTCGACAGAATAGCCGGCACTCACATCTGACATGGAAGGAACTAAATCCTTTAGCCATGAACAGAATGGCACTGCCCTTACATCTGACCTGCTCGTCAGAATGGTGGTAGCCCTTACATCTGTCCTACTCGACAGAATGGCCGACACTCACATCTGACATGGAAGGAACTAAATCCTTTAGCCATGAACAGAATGGAACTGCCCTTACATCTGACCTAATCGTCAGAATGGAGGTAGCCCTTACATCTGTCCTACTCGACAGAATGGCCAGCTCTCACATCCGCCATGGGAGGAACTTAATCCTTTAGCCATGAACAGAATGGCTTAGCCCTTACATCTGAGCTGCTCGTCAGAATGGCTTTCTCAGTCCCAGACTGAGTGTTCCTGGTAACTGACCAGGTGCCTCCATTCCTAGAATGGCAGTCAGCACTCATATCTGACATGGAAGGAACCAAATCCTCTCACCATGACAGAATGGCTCAGCCCTTACATCTAACCTGCTCGTCAAAATGGATTTAAATCTATAGCACTCATATCTGACATGGAAGGAACTGAATCCTCTCACCATGACAGAATGGCTCAGCCCTTACATCTAACCATGGAAGGAACCAATCCTCTCACCATGTCAGAATGGCTATGGGTCTCATCACTTTCTCTTGGAAGGAACCTCGATCTGGAGAACACCAAGTCTCTCTCTGAAGTACTCAAACTTCATCCTAGCCAATGGCTTCGTCAATACATCAGCTATCTGTTCCTCCGTCACAACATACAGGAGCTTCACTGCTCCTCTCTGCACCATATCCCTGATATAGTGATATTTGATCTCAATATGCTTCGACCTGTCATGGAACACATGATTCTCTGACAACTTCACGCAACTCTGGTTGTCACAATGTATACAAGTAGCATCCAACTGGAGATCAAATATATCAGACAGTAGCTTCCGCAGCCATACTGCCTCACAACTAGCTGAACAAGCTGCGACATACTCTGCTTCAGCTGTACTCAGTGCCACACAGGATTGCTTCTTGCTAAACCAAGAGATCACACCTAATCCCATACTGAAGCAACATCCTGAAGTACTCTTCCTGTCAATGGAACTACCTGCCCAATATGAATCAACGTAACCCTCCAGGTTAATCTTTTGATTTGCATCTTACTTGAGTCCATAATCAATTGTACCCCTGCATGCTTTTCAACCATCAGGTGAACATGTTTCAATTTGTTCACAACAAGGCAAGTATCTAGTCTCGGGTACATCAAGGACCCAATCATCTGACGATACATCGTAGCATCAACCGTCTCTGATGAAGCATCACTTAATAGCTTCATGTTCGATGCCATAGGTGTGGTCATGCAGTCCATCATCCTGAACCTCTTCAGGATCTCTACTGCATACTTCCTTTTTCCAAGGAAGATTCCATCTACACTCTGCCACACCTCCATACCTAGAACAATAGTGCATCGACACATAACAGGAGTATCACTGGTCTTCCATCTTCAACCTTGAAGCAAAGGTTGGAATCCTCTTTACTCTTAGTAAATCCTAGAGTCATCAATAATCTTCCCATCCTATCGTACCATGTTGAACCTCAATATATTCTTTAGTCACTCCCTCTGAAGCAAAGCATCATACTCCCTCTGTCTTCTGTGCTCTATGCACTGAAAACATTCTGTACCAAAGTGACAAGTAGCTTCCTATGCTACTAGTATTCTATGCATCCATCTAGTGTATAGAATTTCATCTTCAACCTTTTAGCAAAGGTTAAGATCTTCATCAGGCTCATCATGTATGTGTTTAAACTCTTACTGGCTGCAAATGTCTCTTCATAGTCTAGGCCTTCCTTTCGTGAGAAGCCTCATGCTATGAATATTGCTTTGTATCCCACGATGTTTCCATCTACTGCATGATGGAACTATGAACTTCTCTTCAAGTCTCGATACTGCACCTTGACATCATTCTTCTTGAACTAGTCTTCCCTTTCTTCTTGGTGGCTGGAAGGTTCTGCATCAATGATGTCACTGCACTTGTCATATTATTCTTCATTTTGAAATGTCGTCACTTGCTCTTTGAAACAAGACTTCATTCTTCTTTGCTTGTAGGTGATTATGTATGCGATATTTCCTACAAGTCAAATGCATTTACATGGTTAAAAAACATTTCATAAGGAATATTCATACTGGCAAGTTATTATGCATAAATATATGATCATGCAACTACTTTATCCAATACAACATTCATCCATATCTCACTGAAACTTTCTAGATGTCTTCCATCTCTACCAGGACAACATTGATATTGTGCACTAATCCAATATGTCAGCAAAGAGGTTTCATTCTAGATAAGTAGCAATGGAGAATTTGTATAGCACCATGAGCTACTTACCCATCACATGCATATTAGTAGTATACTGTCATTAATGCAAACATCCTATCATGCATAATACATCAACTAAATATAAACAAATGCATAACAAAACAATATTATGAAATGACAATTGAATACTTATCTTTATTTGTTTCGTGGGCATACTCCTTCTTGAGTCTTCAGCTTCATCGTCTTCTTCATTCATGATAGCATCGTTTCTTATCCAAATGCTAGGATGGATAAGAAGTTCTTCAATAGTTTAGTTCTTCATATTCCTCATCGCTTGAGGGATCTTCTTTGGATGGTGAGAGCTTGATCTTTGATTGCTCCCATCTTCTCTTCTCTTCTTATGAGTCAAGCTTCTTCTTCTTCTCGAAGTTTGCTGAAAGTAATCACTTCCTTCTGGAACACATTCCTTGAATGAATGAATTCCACGATCCTGGGAGCCCATTCAAGGTGGCCATCACCACTTCTGCATTCTTCACTTCTGCTTCAAGTTGTTCTTGATTTGAGAGACTCTTATGACTGCATGGTCTCTGCATTTATGGATCTTCAAATTCTTCAACTGGTTTCTTAACGTCATGTTCTAATTTCTATTCTTCCCTTCAAATAGCTTGGTCAAGGAATCAAAAATCTTTAGTGTCTTTAAGGAAGACACTTGTGGTACAAGTTGATCTGTGACTGAATCAACCATGCTCTTCTTGGCCTTGACCAAGTTCTTTTTGTGAAGGGCTTCTAGCCTCATCTCCCTCTGAAACTGGAACCTCCATACTCATGTAGGTGTCCAATCCATTTTCTTTAGAGGCATCATATACTTCTAGGATTGGAATTTGTCAACTTCCCCAAGCTTGTCACCAAGCTGATGTGATATATCATATTGAAATGAGAACCTCAAATGGAAATAGCAAAGGATTAGATCTTACCAATTGAGGTGTCCGTCCTTGTCCTGGAGTTCGCTGATCTAGGGTTTGTCGTAGAAACCCTAATTTTCAAAACTTGGAATATTTCAGATCTGATTGGATAAACAGATAGACCTCTTCAAATGGAGCTGTCCAATGTACTCCTTTTCTGAAAACAATGGAGGGAAGCTCCCGGAATAGGAAGCCCTAATTTTCTGATTTCTTCTGCAGAAATGCCTGTTACTGTTTCTGTAATATATCAGAAATTACTGCTCCTATATGTCTGAAATTTCTCACTGAAGTAACCTCGCATGTCCCTGATCCAACACCACAATTTTCATTAGAATTGGTTTCACCATTTGGGATTTATTATCCTTTTCCCAAGGTGACCTGTTACAGGACTGTTCAGAACAACGAAGTTGTACGGCATGCCACGTGTCACTGGTTCATCTTCTAAGTATGATATTCATACCACATAAATTACAGTCCATTCCCTTGTTTTAACATTTTCATAAATTCCATTTGGACCTCTGTAGCCCAATATATTGCATTTCTCCCCATATGTCCTGTTTATGGATGATTTCTGGAAGAGGCTGGAACCCTAACTTGGAGAGATCATATCGCCTAGAATATAGTGAATCGGAGGCTGATATTTTGACACAGTGTTCATCAGGATTGCATCTTCGGCCCCTGCAATTTTCAGCTTCTGAGACATCTCCAATCTCAGAATATAGCGACTGTACCAAAACTTAGCAGTTTTAGTATTTAGGGTTTCTCCTAGCTCAGGGTCAAACTAGGGTTTGACTTTCCTGGATTTTCACCCAACCAAATTTCTTGATCCAGGTCTCTAAAATTCGGTTTTTATGAGGATAACAATCCTATTCTAGTCTCACTCAAAAATTCCTCTTCTGTAGAAAGCCCTAATTTCCACATCGAAACTGAAAATGCTTGAAATTGAATTCCGCATCGACAGAAAGATGCACCCTTCAATGGAGAGTCATCCTAGCATACTTTTGCTGAAAATATGTGGAGGAAGATCCACAAAATAGGAAGCCCTAGTTTCTGTAGCTGCACAATGTCTTCTTCTCAGGTTAGCTCTGATACCATGTTAGTTTTTCAACATTTAAGCTAGCATTATGTTAGGATCTTTTCACTGAGAGAATAACAAGCATAACAATAACATAAGCACATCACATGAGACAAGAGACACACATATTTTTGATAGGGGAAACCATAAATGGAGAAAACCCCTCAACTTCCTCTAAGATAGTATCACCACAAGATGTGAAACCCAAAACAATAAGATGCACTCTCCACACAGCAATAGCCTTCTGTCTTCTGTCAAGCCAAAGTATTTCCTTCTCCAAAGGTGCGCCACACTTGAGAGAGCAAGTGATGTAATTCACAAGTGATAAATAGAGAGACTCTCACTCTCTATTTATATTCTTCCGTTGACTTGAAGTGCACTCAACCATGTAGGCTTAACTTACAATTACTTACTCGAGCCTACACCTTAATTAGTGTATAATAACCCAAGTGCCCCGAAACTGTGGGGACTTACCTAATGACTTGATAAGACTTGTTTACATTAATAATCCTCCCGATTAGAACATCGGGGTAAGACAATATGACTCAAATACATAATAGAAACATCTCGGAATAAACATCGGGTTACAATATATAAAATACATATAAAAATACATTCCGAAGTTACATATACATCAACATTATAGTGGGATGGTTTTTACATATGATAAGAAAGAGAATAAATGTAGGTGCAGAAGAGAAATATTTATTTTTGTTAACAATGTGCTTCCACCTACTGGTAAGTTAAATATTATCAATTTTAATTTGATGTTCAATGTCTTTGCAACTAATAGTGTTTAGTATTTTCTTTCTCAATACTTAATTCCACCGTCTTCATCATCATCATCATCATCATCATCATTGTTGTCATATCTAACATCATCATAATCATCCTAATCATTGTCAAATTCATAATCATGAACTTCATCCTCATCTTCATCATGCTACATGGGGCCAATGATGAAAATTTGCATATCTGTGTCCTCTTCGTGTGAAATTTTGCATGGTTAGAATATACACATGAATTAACGATGTGGGAGGGTTTTCACAATCAATCATCATCATCATCGACGTTGTCATCATCATCATCATCATCGTTGTCATTGTCATCATCATCATAATAATAATCATGAACTTCATCGTCAAACATGGCTGTCACTAAGAATTCGAGAAACAAAAACCATACCTATAGATTAATTAATTTGCTATGTGGGGCCAACAATGAAATTTTTTATATATGTGTCGTATTGGTGTGAAATTTGGAATGGTTACACTAGACACATGCATTGACGGTGTGGGAGGGTCTCCAGACTCAAACATCATCATCATCATCATCATCGTCATCGTCGTCATCATCATCATCATCATCATCATCATCATCATCATCATCAACATCATCATCATTGTCATCATCATCATCATCATCATCATCATCATCTTCATCATTTCATATGACATCAACATGGTGATCACCATCATCATAATCATCATCATCATCGCCATCATCAACATCATCATCATCATTGTCATCATCATCATCATCATCATAATCATCATCATCTTCATCATCAAACATGATTAATACTAACAATTCAAGCAACAAAAACCATACCTATAGATAAATTAATGTGCTACATGGGGCCAACAATGAAATTTTTTATATATGTGTCGTCTTGGTGTGAAATTTGGCAAGGTTAGACTAGACACATGCATTGACAATGTTGGAGGGTTTCTAAACTTAGACATCATCATCATTATAATCATCATCAACAACAACAACATCATCATCATTGACATCATCAACTTCTAGTTATGACATAAACATTGTTATCACCATATTCATCATCATCATCATCATCATCATCATCATCTTCATCATTGTCATAACTAACAACATCATAATCATCATTATCATCATCGTCATCATCATCATCATCATCGTCATCATCATACCTAGAAATACCGATGACATTTATCGTCATTGGTTTGTCAAGGTCGTTGAACTCTTTGTCATAGTCTTCATCATGTCATAGGACATCATCATCATCATCCCCATATTCATCATAATATCCTTAATCATCATCATCATCATCATATTCATCACCATCTTTGTCATCACCCTCTTCATTTTCAACATCTTCATCATCATCAACTTCTTCATAATCATCATCATCATTGTCATCACCATCTTCATCATCATCATCATCATCATCATCATCATCATCATATTCATCATCATCTTTGTCATTACCATTTTCCTAATCAACATATTCATCATCATCAACTTCTTCTTCATCATCATCATCATCATTATCACCATCTTTATCATCATCATCATCATCATCATCATCATCATCATGAAAATGTTGTGTTTGTAAGGGATTGATGATGAACATCATTTGCATGTCACATGGATTAATTTCCTTAAGGGGTTCCCCAGTATTCTTGGTTTTATTTTCCATATTGGTCACAAGTACTTGGTTTTTTATACATATTGATGTGGTGTTTGGAGGCTCTTAAAGTGATACTTTTCTAGGCTTATGAGGCTAATTCATTATCTTGATGAAACAAGCATATATAATGAAGACTAGTGGATTGCTATTGCATTTGTGGCTTGATATATCTTCTTGATGGCATGAACTAACATTTTGGGTTGAGCACTCTAACCTATTTGTCATAACTTGATGACATGGATGGTTTATATTGGACTTTCCATAAAGTGACTTTTACCTAGAACATTTTTTATGATTGTTTCATGAATTAAGGTATCGTGCTTAAATCTTGAGGCATTTTTGGTGTTCTTTCTAGTAGTAGATCATGGATTATATGATAGAATGTGCACATACTTTCAAAAATTCCAACCAAAACCAATGCCTTCATGAGAAAAATCATAGACTTGGATAATGTTTGCTTGATTTTATGACCTAGTCCAATAGAGGAAATCAAGCCCACCCACACTGCTTAATATAGCCCCCCGGTGTATTTAAATTAGCTTGATTTCGCAGGTTATTGTTTCCTGCTACCAGCTGAGTTTTATTCTCTTCAGGATAACATGATTAAAAACTCAACAAAAGTTCCCTATATTAATCTAAATTTTATCTAACCCTAATTTTAATTACTAATCGAAGTTATTCTAAAATAATTTCTTAAGGAAAGTCTCATGTTTTGGGTTTTGTTTGGATATATAACTTAAGAAATTATTCTGATTTTTTAAATAAATGACTAAGTTAAAAAATCTATCTTAATAGTTTACTAAAACAAAACTTGAAAATCTATTTTAAGAAACTTGAAACTAATCTAACTAATAGTTCCTATCTCAGCTAAGAGCAGTATGAATTGACTATATTAATTATCTATTAATTATTATAAATAACAAAGAAAATAATGATATCAATTCAGATATAAAATTATCTAAATTATTACCATTAACAGTTTCTATGTTCAATACAGTTTACAAGAACATAAAAAATAAAACAAAAATAATTCTATTCTTCCTGTAATGTAACAATTAACTGGATAATCAATTTTCAATACTAAAGTATGAAATTAAAGAAATTAAACAACCTATTACTCATAACAACTATTACAATATAGTTATAATTGAAACAAGCTGTCAAAAGTAATACTACTAAACCATGATCATCAATAACATTCGATTAACATGACATCAATAATATCAATAACGAACATCAGTATTGTGTGACAAGAGAAAAAATAGCGTTGATGCAATAATAACACAGTACCACTGCATAAATATTTTAGGATAGAAAACATCTATTGAAATATGTATTAGGTTTTCCCAAAAAATTGAAGAACAAAAGTAATACGAGTTTTTTGAAATAATAGGACGACAATATCCATAAAGTAAAACTCCAGCAAATTTGATTGCACTAGAAAATATATTAAATTTCAACCAGATGTTTTATGAATAATCCCATCCCCTACTCAAGATTTTTTTTTGTGTTAAATACATGAAGATCCTAACTACTTCGAGATTTTATAGAACTAAACTATAAAAATAATCTGATATGTTTCTTCATTCATTCAATCAATGAAGTATTTCAATACTTCAATCCAAAAGAGGCACCTGGAAAATCCAAGCATTCTATGATGTGATAAATATAACCTTTTAACCATATAGCTTGTATGCGTTTTAGGCTGATCCAAAAATGCATTGAGCAACACCATATGCCACCTGTTAGGAAGAATCACATCCATATGCATACACCTGTAACAATCAGTTGCACATGTATTAATTTTTCATTTAAAACTGTGACAAAGAATATAACAAGAAAATAATGAATATTTAAGCAATTATACAAAATCTTTGATTATGTAGGATGCTAATAATACACTTTACTTGTCAAAATCGAAAATATATTAAAAGTAATTGAAAATAGAATAAGTGTCAAGTCACTATCTGCAATTTGATAACTTTCCTTGCTTCGGATAGCTTAGCCTTGAGTTTTAAAATCTTTTCCTCATAGTGTTTTTCATTCTTCAGCAATTCACCATTTCATGCAGCTAGCGATTTCTTCTCTGATTTACACCTATTTTCTTCGCTTTCAATTGTTTCCATCTGTTCACCCACATCAGTAATTCATTTTTCTTTTGGTAGAGCTCTGGTTCCAAAACATCGCGAGATTCTTCAGCTTCTTTTAACTTATCTTTTAACTGATTAATATCATGTTCTAGGGGAATTCTAATAGATTGTTTCATAGCTTCTAAGGATTATTCTGAATAACAATCATCATTCAATGAAGTATTATGTTGAACTTCATACTCTGGTTTCCATATTAATGGTGAATTATCACCCAAAATTCTTTCAGGAGATACCAGAGAATTACCATAATTACTACTATGTTCATGCTCATCATTATTAAGTGAGGGTTCATGAAGAGGAGATTCATCTTTTGGATCACTGTAAACTTCAACAAAAATAGGCTCACCATTTTGTTCCATTGTGTTTGGGATAGAAATGCTTTCCATGCTTCTAGTAAATCTTTGTTTCATTATCTCAGATTTCCCTACAGCTGGTTCAACTATTTTACTATCACCTTTGGGTTTTACTTCTCCTATCTCATCCTTATCCTTTTCTGTCATTATATCAGGATGAGAATCGAATGTCAATTTTATAGGGTGTGCATGGGACATGCTTTTAATTATGTTTTCCACTACTTTTTTTTCTTAGGTTTCTCAGTCAGGTTTGAAGTATCACATCCTTCCATTTCAACTACCATGCAAAGTTTATCGAACCCTTCATGATTAGCTACAAGACAAGGTTATTTATTTGCTTATTTTTCAAGAGATATTCTTCATTTAGAACGGGGTTTGGGTAAAATAATAGGATAGAATTTGGTTAATCCAAACCCATTATCCTTTAAGAACTCATCCCATGTTCTACCTACCGTAGCTAGGTGATATTGAACCATCATTTTAATTAATCCATGATGAAATAGACCACGATCATGATTACTATTTGTACACTGAACTGTTACAGCCATCATATGTAAACTATGAAGCAAAAAATATGGCATATTCAATTTTAAACCCTTTAGAGCCATTAAGATTCTAAGATGGTATATTTGAACATTCAAGTAGCGACTGCCACAAGAGATGTGCCAGGAGATAACTTCAAAAGGAGTATGCCATTGGTCCTTCAAGTATTTTGCAAGAAAACTGAATTTAATATGAGCATATTTTTTAGACAATGGAAGAAGAAATTGTTTAAATTTCCTTTTGTCTATTTTTTACCCTTTAAACCAATGTTCTCCACATCGAGGAAGATTAGTGGCTTTTGAAATAAACTCCTCATCTACGATCAATTGCAAATCCCCTATCTGAGTAGTATTCCCATCAAAAGAAAGAGAAAATTGTCAGGTAACCTCTTCATTATTCCCACTAAAATTCAAAAATAATGATCCCCAACCAATTTTTCTAAATAAAGCGGTCGCTACAGGATCAGCTTTCAACATCTCTAGCTCTGAAATCTCAAAACGATTCAAAGGTGCCATATTCTCAATTAGTGATTCTTCTTTTGACATAAAATCGAAAGGTATTGTGAATACAGAGGGAATGGGTATGCACAATTCAACAAAGATATTGAAACCCCCACACGCTTCAGAAATCAAAACCCTAAATTCATGAACGACTATCATAATTTTGATTATAAAAACCATTGTATGAAATCAAAGATCATAATAATATGATAGGTGAAATCATGACTTTGAAGATAAATCATAAATGAATATAGGACTTTAGAATCCTAGAGATATGAATATTTGACATGAACACCAATTTGTAGTACTATAATTGACAAGTGTTCAAAATGCAATAAGTCATGCTTCATGTCCAAGCTAGGATATATACTAGGTGTGACATAATTTCATTGTTGCATGATCAAAAGCATATACTAATGATTCAAATGAGATGGCTTATTTATTTCTAGGCCTAAATTTTTGTTTATATAAAAGCACATAGACATAAGTTTTCAAAAGATTGAAATGTTTTAACATATTTGCAAGGGTTATAATATATAATGAAATAAATCAATAACCAAACAATGTATAATAAAACATTTAATTAATAGTAATCACCTTGTCTAGTTTTTTAAATTAAATCATTAAATAACTTAAGTAAAGGAGAAATAGTTGGATAATCAATTTCTAGGTATAAGCATGAATTCAGATTATCCATCTAAATATGACCTTAAGATTTTTTTTATTTACAAATAAAATGACATAGTATTTGAATGATCAAATTTTCTATGTTAAAACATATTTATCAGGATGGAAGTGGAATGTGTGAATTAATCCATGAACGCTAACCATATAAATTACAACATAAAAAAAACAATAATGAATACTTTGTCAAAAATCCTGAATGAGACTAATAAAATCAATTTGGAATGCATTTTGAATTATTTAAATTTACTCCAAAGAACTATTTAACAAGCTGTAAGTTGAATATCTTGAACAATATATAATCAAATATTTAATGATAATGAGAATTGATTATATATAAAATTTAAAATATTAACAGCTGCTAAATACTTAATTTTGAAAATGCTTCCTAAACTTCCAGTGTGATCATTAACTCTTCCTTAATTGAGAGTACCTTCAGAATTAAAGATTCTGAAGGCACTCTTTAATAATTTTAATAATTAATTATACAAGAGAACTGATCAATTTTATTAAACCAACAAAAATAAAATTGTGAGGGTTGTTTCCTACCAACAAATGGTGATATCCTAGGAGAACCAATTATCTCTAGTTATTCATCTCAAAAGTTGCAAAAAGAATACAATCTTAAACTTTGCTAAAAATAAATAAAAAATCCTTAATCTAATAAGAACCATCACCCAATTCACCTTTGTGAATATTTTCAAAACTGCCTTCATTTTTGTTGATATATATTTTTGTCATGGAAAAACTGAAAATTACCCTGCCAAAACAAAGTAATTAGGATAAGGGTAATCCACATCAGCAGTATAAAGATAAATCTATTTACTTATATGAAAAGAAAACAGCTTTAAAGACCTTCTCCAATTATAAAACATTTGTTGATTTTCCATTAAACTTTAACTGAAGAATATTGTCCAGGCCTAGTAACCTGATATTAACAGCATCATTCATGAGTTTTATTAGAAATAAACAAGTCGGCTCATGATGAGACCTCATGTCCCTTGATCTTATCATCAAGGGCCATCACCCTGGTGATTAGAAATGATGGTATTCCTGATAAAGCTGATGATCATGAGTAGGCTGTCTTGTGATGAGACCTCCTATTCTCCAATCAAAATCTAACTTATTACAGATAATTACGCATAAAGTAGACTTCAAAATATTTGCAAATGGTAAATAAACTTCTAAAAGAATGACTGCTAATCAAAATTGATAAATATTTCCCCAGTACTAAGTTTTGACAAGGAAATATATCATCTATCCCAACTATAAAGAAACATATGGATAAAGTTTAATCTTGATTACAAACAAAAACATTATCGGTTATAGCTCATTATCATATTTGAGACAAACTGATCAGTTTAAGAAAATCTTGGAGATATTCCTTATTACAACTAATTAAGATAGATGCATAAACTGGATTTAAGCCTTAGGGTTCATTTACTTACTAATACCCTCTTAAAAGAAATATGTACAAAATGATTTCTTTTATATATATATAGATAGATAGATAGATAGATAGATATATACATATATGTCACTATGTATAGAAAGAATAATAAAACTATATACAAATGATTGAAAAATCATGATTTATAGAAGAGATCAATCAGTTCTAAAATGGAATTTAGGAATATTCACAAATGGATCAAATCAAAGAAAATAAAATTGGAGTGTTCATGAATTAGAATGATCCCATTTCATAAAAGAATGTACAATAAGATCAAAACTGATAAAGTATAAAACCAATATGTACAGAAACTTGATTTTTTGAATCTTAAATTTATTCACATCATATTGATTGAAAACAAGAAAATAAATAGATGTATAATTATTAATAGAATGGACAAGCTTATGTACAAAATTATATACAGATTCAAAGTCTCATGAAATCATCAAAAGTATTTTTTCAAAATTAGTCCATTGACTGAGAATGTTTGAAACTGTCCTTCTAAGGTTTGCAGACAAAAAGTGCTAGGACCTAACTTTTCAGCACTGACAAATGGACCTAACCAGAGAAGTTGGAATTTAGTATGTTCCCCCTTATCCTCATGATCTTATCCCATTTAAGCGCTAAATCATCCACCTGAAATTCTCTGTTCGAACTCAAAGATTGATCAAACCAAGACTTGACAATTTGTTGATGTTTAATAAAATGTTGCTTAGCCTTATCTCTATCTTCTTCTAGTTTCAATAGAGTATTAATTCTCTTCTCTAAAATAAGACAGTCTTCATCCTGAATGGATTGGGGAAGTTCCAGAGAAGGTAAACATAAATTAGGAGGTAGGATAGATTATGTACCATAGACCAGGAAGAAAGGTGAATTACCAATTGAGGATTTAGGAGTAACTCTATCCTCCCATAGTGCATTCAATAATGTTGTATGCCAATCACGATGATGGGTTGAAATAGTCCTTTTAAGAATTTTCAGCAAAATTTGATTGGTTGATTCATCTAGACAATTACCATGAGGATGATAATTCACTGAATACCTAACCCTTAGACCTTTATCCAATGCAATTTAAGTTAATTCAACTAATGAAAAATATGAGGAATTATAAAAAACAAGAGAATCAGAAATACCAAATCGCGTAATGATAGAAGACTCTAAAAATAAGATAACTTTATTGGTATTCACTACCCTTAAAGGTGCAGCCTCTGCCCAATGGGTAAAATAATCAGTTTCTGTAATAATATATTTGTGTTGCAAAGAAGAAGGTGGATTTATTGGACCGACTATGTCGATACCCCATTGTTGAAAAGGCCTCTCTACTGTAACCGGCTGTAAAGGAAAGGAAGACTTATTAACCCTACCCATAGCAATTTGGCATTCTTGTCATTCTTGTCACTTTCTAACAAAAGCATAAGAATATTGGAATAAGGTAGGCCAATAATAGCCAGCTCTAATAATGTTATGTGTTGTATTCTCTCCAACAAAATGGCCACCTGCATGGCCAGAATGAAGTTCTCTTAAGATTGTCTCAGTTTCATCCTTGTCTAAGAAACGAAGAAAAACACCGTCTGAATTTCTCCTAAAAAATAGTATTATCAATTAGCAAATAGGGAGGTGATTTTAATCCAAGGGCTCTTATTTTTCTTGTTTCAAGGTGATCAAGAGAAGTTCTTGTTTCTAAGAGAGTCCTTAAATCTGAATACCAAGAATCCCGTGGTGGAGGACAAAAATAGATTTCCCTAATTAGAATTTTTTCAACAATGACAATTTCAGAATTACTATTTGGTAAATGGGATGCCTCAGTAGCAAGTTTACACAATTCTTGTACGTTTACAACTATTGAAGGTTTAATCTCCTAGTAATACTCTTAGAGATCTGTCATCCATGGTGCTCTTTTTTCACCCATGTCCTTTTGTGCTAACATATTTCTAATTGCAAGGAAAGGAACTATTACTTTGGTTCTTGATTTCAAAAGATACGGACGAAAATGTTTCAATTATTTTAAAAAAAAAAAAGATTGTTTTTCAACCACATGGTAGTTTAATTCACCTCCCTTAAAGTTAGAGCTCATAAAAGAAATCAGTACTTCATAATTTTGTTGATTACATTGAGAGAGTACTACATCATAAGATAAATTAGAAGCAAAAGTATAAAGTATGAAATCTTTGGAAAAATATGGGCTTAAGAGACTTAGGGCTTCCGAAATAGATTCTAATATTTGATTAAATGATTCTTTCTCAAGATTACCCCAATTAAAGATAGAATATTTCTTGATCATGTTTTGCAAAGGTCGAATGATCTCTGAAAAACTAGGAGTAAATATCCTAACAAAATTTATTTTTCCTAGAAACGATTGCATTGCTTTCTTACTCGAAGGAAAGTTTGGTTTTGATATGGCTTGGGTACGTCCAGGATCAATCATGATTCCATGTTTTGACACAACACAACCTAACAAAAGACCTTGTGTAACAAAAAATATTGTTTTCTTAGGATTTAAAGAAACCCCATATTTCCTACAACGTTCAAATACTTTTCCAAGGTGATGTGATCATGTCGATATTTAGAAAATAAAGTGACATCGTATAAATAGACAACTACTGACTGATTAATTAACCCTCTAAAATAAATATCCATTTCTCTTTCAAAGGTTTCCCCAACATTGATTAACCCAAAGGAAATATTTCTGTAAGCATACGTTCCCCATGGGGTTCTAAAAGCCGTTTTAAGTTGATCATCTAGAGAAACCAAAATTTGGCTATATCCTGAGAAACCATCAATAAGTGATAGCATCTCAGATACAGAGACTTTCTGAAGTATTTGGTCGATGGGAGGAACCGGGTAATTGTGTTTTTCAAAAGATTTGTTGAAGTTTCAAAAATTGACACATAGTCGAATGTCACTGTTTTTCTTCCTAACCGAAACCAGATTAGATACCTACTAAGTATGTCGAATATGAAAGATAATATTAGTAACTAAAAGTTTATTTAATTCTTTCTTGATTGTTGGTTCCATGGTCGGGTGGAATTTTCTAAGTTTTTGATGGAAAGGTTTTGATGCTTGTTTCAAAGCGATAATGTGTTGCATAACCTATGGATTAAAGGTCTGTAAATAATCATATGTCCATGTAAACACATCTTTGAATTCTTTGAATAATTTGATGAATGTTGATTTTTCTACAGGGGTGCAATCTATTCCTAAATTTACAGTTTGAGGATTAGATCCTATTCCATACCTCTCACTGATAGTTTTGCAAATGTTCTAAAATGAAATGTATTGAATTACGAACTTGCCTGGTGATGATTTTAGAATCACCATATGCGACTAAGACCTTGATGTCCAAATAAATTGCTTTCTTTAGACCCTGAATTAGAGCCTCATATTCTATAGTATTATTTGTAAAATTAAATTAAATCCTATATGCTATACAAGTCTTGTTTTTTTTTGGGTCAATTAACAAACAACTAGCTCCTGCTCCTTCTTTGTATTTTGATCTGTCAAAGTACAATGTCCAAGCAAAACTATTTACAACTACCCTACTTTCAACAATATGTGCATAATCATAGTTATCTACATTATTTACAATATCTTTAAATGAAGAATCATGTTGAATAGTGGTAACATTCAAAATTTTATATTGTTGTTTATTATAAAAAAATAGAGAATTTTCATATTTGAAGTTTCCAAAACCAAGTTCATACATATAATTTCCTATTATAGAATATGAAAATAGAACTGGTTCGCTTGGATCATGCAGTCCTGATACTGTGTGTTCCAAACATCTTTCCCTGCTAATCTTGATTTGATTTGCTTTTCCAATTTTGGGAAACCATAAGGTTGACCAAACTGTGGTGAAAATAACGTTCAATTGCTGAGACCAATGCCTACTAAAACACAGTCCATATGCATTAGGGATATCTCCAACCACTATATCTATAATTCAAAAAATTGAAGGGTTACTGGCAAGCCTAATTAGAACATCCTTTATTTCTCCAAAAACCCTTACATTTGTTCTATCAATTTGAGTAATCTATGAGTTTGATGGAACATATTTGGAATTTAGCTTTCGACAAATAGATAAAGGAATCACATTAGTAGATGCTCCAGAATCAACCATACAATTATGGACGTTTCTATTAAAGATTTTGAATGTAAGGAGAAATGGAGGAGTTGTAGATTTTGAGTTATCTCCTATGAATGTATATTTATCAACTGTTGATTTTCCTTTATCATTAATTACTAAATCACTGTTTGAATTATTAGCAGCTGCATTTTGCTGAATGCTAGGAATTATCCAACTCATGGAAGGAGTTATGATGGGACCATTGGGAATGGGATAAATTTGAAGTATATCATACATACTAATGTCTGCACGTATATTTTTTATATCTTCAATTATGCCATACTGTAGATCTAACTTTGGAGCACTCTGAATAGGCTGAGAGTTTCTCATGGGTTGAGTTTGTTTGACAAGCTGGGGATTATTATTGTCCTTAATTGGGGTAGAACTTAATGATGCTCCAGGAGTATTTGTAGATGTTCTACTCCAAGTGTTATAAGCATGTTGTCCTAAAGGAGGATTTCTACTTTCAAAATTTTTCACTAGACTATCCCTAAAATGACAATTTAACTATTGCGGTTCTTCAAATTCTTCTTCATTTTCAGATTGTTCTTCTTCTTCATGATCTAAAGTTTCTTGATTTGAAGGTGTTTCAGATAAATACAAGACTACTCGAATAGTGTTAAAAATATCTTCATTTACTGCTATATTAGGAGGCAAACTTGGTTTATTATTAGTAGTAGGATTTTGTATGGATTGATTTCTAAAATACCCTCTAGAAGAGGAAGCTTCATAATTAGTTATATTCTATCCTACAACTTCATTAGTCAAAACCAAAATAACATTTTGCAGTTGTTCAACATCGAATTCCTTATCTTTATCTAAACTAGATCTTTCAATTTTCTTACGTGGAAAGGTATCAATTTTCCACTTCTTTCAGGTTCATATGACATAGAGTCTTTCTCAACCTTAATATCCTCTTAAAAAATTCTACAAGGGTTGTATTTCCAACTTGTTTAACAAACATACCCAAGTGTTTTGGTAAGGCTGAGGTAAAATTTTCTATAATTATATCCTCAGGTGGCTAAGAAGCAACATGATTTTTTTTTAAAGTAAGGAATCTTTGATTCTTTATTTATTTTCCATTTTAATTCGAGACAATTCGAGATCTAAAGTAGCAGGTATTTTGTCTTCCACGAATTTGTCTAGGAAATATTTGTTGAAATCGATCAAGTTTGTGACTGAACCTTGAACTAACGAGAAATACCAAGTAGATGCTCTCCCTTCAAAGGTTAATGGGAACTGACAACAACCTATGTCTTCATGCTGAACGTTCATGGTTTGGACAACTAAAATGAATTTATCTACATGTACCTCAACTGGCTCTTTATTATCCAGACTAAAATTCGGAAAAAGTTTGTCTGGATTTTTTGGCAAATGATGTTGTATACCAGGTACAACTACAATAGTTGTTCTTATACATGGAAGTGGTGGCTTTGGTGGATTAGGGGGATTACCTCCTCCTCCCGCAGGTATGTTTCCTACCATGGGATCTTCTTCATAATCTGAAGAACTCTCTTGATTAAATTACCTTAGACTATCAGGTGGTAATTCTCGAGGAGAGGGTGTTTCACCAAAACCTCCTATTGAAGTTAGACTTCTAACATTATTTGTTCTAGCAGTTTCCCTATGTAGATTTATGAATTGATGACTTGGAGTCCTTGACTGTGAATTATCAGCTTCTGTCGAGTCTTGATCAATTGTAGTCAATTGATGATTATTTCATTATTGTCTATGTAGACCATAATCTATTGGTGTTAAACCATGTTGATGAGCATAAGCTCTAGTAAGAATGTGATGTGATTCTACTAAAGTTTGAATACTCCATTGAGGGGTAAATGGCGATGTATTTTGATCTCGTTCTAGAATATTCCTAACATTGTCTATGAATGGTGAACTGCTACTTTCAAGTTCTAACATAGGTTGTTGAATGGTTAAAGGTTTATATTTAGTTCTATCATCCATTAAACATTTCGAGGCCCTCCTTCTAGCGCCATTTCTTGGCATGATTTTATGACCTAGGCCAATAGAGGAAATCAATCCCACACAGGTTGCTTAATATATCTCCCGGTGTGTGTAAATTAGCTTGATTTTGTAGGTTGTGGTTTCCTGCTACCAGGTGAGTTTTATTCTCTTAAGGAGAATATGATTAAAAAATCAGCAATTTTTTTTTGTAAAAATCTAATGTTTATGTAACTGTAATGTTAATTACTAATCAAAGTTATTCTAAAATGCTTTCTTAAGGAAAGTCTCATGTTTTTGGTTTTGTTTGGATATATAACTTAAGAAATTATTCTGATTTTTTAAATAAATGACTAAGTTAAAAAATATATCTGAATAGTTTACTAAAGCAGAACTTGAAAATCTATTCTAAGAAGCTTGAAACTAATCTAACTAACAGTTCATATCTCAGCTAATAGCAGTATGAATTGACTATATTAATTATTAATTAATGATTATAAATAACAAAGAAAAGAATGATAGCAATTCAAATATAAAATTATCTAAATTATTACCATTAACACTTTCTATGTTCAATATAGTTTACAAGAATAGAAAAAATAAAACAAAAATAATTATATTCTTCCTGTAATGTAACAATTAAACGGATAATCAATTTTCAATACTAAAGTCTGAAATTAAACAACCTATTATTCATAACAACTACTGCAATATAGTTGTAATTGAAACAATCTGTCAAAAATAATACTATTAAACCATGATCATCAATAACATTCGATTAACATGACATCAATAATATCAATAACAAACATCGGTATTGTGTGACAAGAGAAAAAATAACGTTGATGCAATAATAACACAGTACCATTGCATAAATATTGAAGGTAAGAACACATCTATTGAAATATGTATTAAGTTTTCCTAAAAAATTGAAGAGCAAAAGTAACACCCATTTTTTGAAATAATAGCACGACAATATCCACAAAGTAAAACTCAAGCATATTTGATTGGACAAGAAAATATATTAAATTTCAACCAGATGTTTTTTGAGTACTCCCATCCCCTAGTCAAGAAACTTTTTTGTCTTAAATACATGAAGATCATAACTTCCTGGATATTTTCTAGAACTAAACTAGAAAAATAAACTAATATGTTTCTTCATTCATTCTATCAACGAATTATTTCAATACTTCAATCCAAAAGATCCTCCTAGAAAATCCTAGTATCCTATGGTGTGATAAATATAGCCTTTTAAGCATATAGATTTTATGCATTTTAGGCTGCTCCAAAAATGCATTGAGTAACACCATATGCCACCTGTTAGCCAGAATCACATCAATCAGTTGCACATGTATTAATTTTTCATTTAAAATTGTGACAACGAATATAACAAGAAAATAATGAATATTTAAGCAATTCTACAAAATATTTGATTCTATAGGATGCTAATAATATACTTTACCTATAAAAATAGAAAATATATTAAAAGTAACTGAAAATAGAACAAGTGTCAAGTTGTGATATGTAATTTGATAACTTTCCTTCCTTCAGATAGCTTAGCCTTGAGTTTTAAAATCTTTTCCTTAAATTGTGTTTCATTCTTCAACAATTTACCATTTGATGCAACTAGCGATTTATTCTCTGATTTACACCTGTTTTTCTTTGCTTTCAATTGTTTCCATCTATTCACCCACATCAGTAATTCATTTTTCTTTTGGTATAGCTCTGCTTCCAAAACATCGCGAGCTTCTTCAGCTTCTTCTAAAGAACACTCATCATTAAATGAAGTCTTACTTCAAACTTCGTACTTTGGTTTCCCTAATAATGGTGAATTACCACCCAGAATAATTTTAGGAGATACCATAGAATTACCATAATTACTACTATGTTCATGTTCATCATTAAGTTAGGGTTCAAGAAGAGGAGATTCATCTTTTGAACCACTGTAAACTTCAACAAAAATAGGTTCGTCATTCTGTTCCATTTTCTTTGGCATAGAAAGAATTTCCATGCTTCTAGTAAAAATTCATTTCATTATCTCATATTTCCCTACAGCCAGTTCAAGAATTTTACTATCACCTTTGGGTTTTACTTCTCCTGTCTCATCCTTATCCTTTTCTGTCATTATATCAGGCTGAAAATTGAAGGTCAATTTAATAGGGTGTGCATGGGACATGCTTTTACTTATGTTTTACATTACTTTTTTTTCTTAGGTTGCTCAGTAGGATTTGAAGTATCACATCTTTCCATTTCAACTACCATGCAAAGTTTATTGAACCCTTCATGATTAGCTACAGGAAAAGGTTCTTCATTTGCTTCGTTTTCAAGAGATATTTTTTATTTAGAATGGGTTTTGGGTAAAAGAGTAGGACATAATTTACTTAATCCAAACCCATTATCCTTTAAGAACTCATCCCATGTTCTTCTTACCATAGCTAACAGATATTGAACCATGATTTTAATTAATCCACGATGAAACAAAATATGATCCTGATTACCAGTTGTACGCTGAACTGTTATAGCCATCTTATGTAAACTATGAAGCAAAAAATAGGGAAAATTCAATTTTAAACCCTTTAGAGCCATTAAGATTCTAAGATGGTATATCTGAACATTTGAGTAGCGACCGTCTCAAGAGATGTACCTGGAGATAACTTCAAAAGGACTATGCCATCGGTCCTTCAAGTATTTTGCAGGAAAACTGAATTTAAGATGAGCATCTTCTTTAGACAATGGAAGAAGAAACTGTTTAAATTTACTTTTGTCTATTTTTGACCCTTTAAACCAATGTTCTCTGCATCGAGGAAGCTTAGTGGCTTTTGAAATAAACTCCTCATCTACGATCAATTGCAAATCGCATATCTAAGCAGTATTCCCATATAAAGAAAGAGTGAATTTTAGGGGAACCTCGTCATTATTCCCACTAAAATTCCAGAAGAATCATCCCCAACCAATTTTTCTAAATAAAGGGATAGCTACAAGATCAGCTTCCAACATCTCAGGCCCTGAAAACTCAAAACAATTCAAAGGTGCCATCTGTTCAATTGCCGATTCTTCTTTTGACAGAAAATCAAAAGGTGTTGTGAATACAGAGGGAATGGGTATGCACAATTTGGTAGACATATTGAAATCCCCACATGCTTCAGAAATAAAAACCCAAAATTCATGAATGACTATTGTAATTTTAATTATAAAAACCAATGTATGAAATCCAAGATCATAATAGTACGACACGTGAAATCACGACTTTGACGATAAATCATAAATGAATATGGGACTTCAGAATCCTGGAGATATGAATATTTTACATGAACATCAATTTGATGTACTATAATTCACAAGTGTTCGAAATGCAATAAGTCGTGCTTCATGTCCAAGCAAGGATAGATACCAGGTGTAACATAATTTTGTTGTTGCATGATCAAAAGCATATCTTAATGATTCTAGTGATATCATTTATTTATTTCTAAGCCTAATTTTTTTGCTTATATACAAGCACATACACGTAAGTATTCAACACATTGAAATAATTTAACATATTTGCAAGGGTTATAATATATAATGAAATAAATCAGTAACCAAACAATGTATAATAAAACATTTCATTAATAGTAAGCACCTTCTAGTTTCCTAAATTAAATCATTAAATAACTTAAGTAAAGGAGAAATAGTTGGATAATCAATTTCTAGGTATAAGCATGAAGTCAGATTATCCATCTAAATATGACCTTAAGATTTTATTTATTTACAAATAAAATGACATAGTATTTAAATGATAAAATTTTCTATGTTAAACATATTTATGAACATAAAAATGGAATGTGTGAATTAATCCATCAACACTAACCATATAAATTATAACATAAAAAAACAATAATTAATACTTTGTCAAAAATCCTGAATGAAACTAATAAAATCAATTTGGAATGCATTTTGAATTAATTAAATTTACTCCAAAGAACTATTTAACAAGCTGTAAGTTGAATATCTTGAACAATATATAATCAAATATTTAATGATAATGATAATTGAATATAGATATAATTTAAAATATTAATAGTTAATAGTTGCTAAATACTTAATTTTGAAAATGCTTCCTAAACTTCTAGTATGATCATTAACTCTACCTTAATTGAGAGTACCTTCGGAATCAAAGACTCAGAAGGCACTCTTTAATAATTTTAATAATTAATTATAGAAGAGAACTGATCATTTTTATTAAACCAACAAAAATAAAATTGTCAGGGTTGTTTCCTGCCAACAGATACCAACCAAATCCAATGCCTTCACGAGGAAAAATGGTTGACATAGATAGAAACTAGTATGAGTATTCCTAAAAATTTCATATATAGAACATAAATGCAATTCCTTCAACACACGTGGTTTCGAGCACTCTCACATTGAGATGTTGTCATCTCTCACAAGGATATGTTGTCATCACTAGCATATTTCTAATTTTAGACACTTAATTTTTAGAACTGTTACTTTTAGACACTTTTTCAATAAAACTATTATTTAATGATTATTGTTAAAACTAATAAAGATTATTAGTGTATGCTGATACCCACTCATAATATATTTATGATCACATGGAGTCAAGTGAGATAAACAGTTTTTATAAAGTTTGGGTCTTTGCGAATTTTAAGTTGATTTTCAACTCAAAGTTAAGTCTTTGTCTTCACTTACCATTACACCTACTACCAAAGACTTACATTTACCCAATGTTTTATTATTACTCAAGTTTCACTTACCATTACAAAAACTACCAAATACTTACCTTTACCCAAAGTTTTATTATTACCCAAGTCTTCGGTGGAATGCATAAAGTGACATGGGATAAAAAAAGTTAGTGGATCTATCATCCCCTTTTCAAGGCATATATCATGGTCAACTTACCAACACTCATACCCAACCTTCACCATGCACGAAGCTTACAAGGAGCAGCTTGCATGTCTTAATGCTTTGCAGTACGCATTGACATGCAAAATGACAATGTTATTTTATATTATTGGTCAAATTTTTATTACCATTCAAGCTTATAAATAGACGAGGTTAGATTTTTATGTCAACATTTGGAAGCTTCTGCACTTACCATTTGCAATTTTTATTTCTAGACATGATTTGTGTTTTGGGAAATGCATGTGATTTCTCCGACAGGGCTTCACGGCTTCAGTACGGGTGTATGTGATTTATATTCATGGTGTTCACAGTGTTGTCTACAATTTCTCTTCACAAGATGCTAACAGATTTACTACACCTTCTACCATATTCCTACTGAAAAAACTCAATAGCAACAATGTCTTCGGTATGTGTTCATTTAAGGTCAAATTGTAAGTAGGTTTATAAAAAAACAAAGGTTAACTTATTTTGGAAAGGTTTTAAATTTTGGACCAACCTTTCTAACAAAAAATGGAGATTCTTGTTGTTTAGTCTAGATGTATGGGGTGCTAAGGATATTACCAACACTAGACATGGAATTGTCGATACCTTATATATATAGGTTTATTTAAGGAATTTAGCGCATACCCTTCCCAAAACCTATATTATTTTCTATAGATAGAACCATTTGCATATCTATATTTCTTACCAAAGAAAAGCTCAGGGTTTTTAGGAATTCTGAGTTTTCTTTACTGTTCAAAAGGAATCCTTAGATTAATGTTTAGTATGTGTCTATGGTTTGTTTCAGCAAGGAAAAAATTTAGAAATTTTGGGAGCTGCTTGTAAAAGAAAATTGAGTTGTAATTAAGGGGGTGTTGAATATCTAATGACATTTTTAGTTGGGTTGCCTACTCTGCTAAAATAGTAGTGGGAAAAAATAAGATAGCATAATTTGTATCCTAAATTTTTTCATAAACATATATGATAAATTGGTCCAATTTTGGAACAAATTGTACATCATGAAAATGTACCTCAGTTCTCCCCCCCTCCTTTTGCCTCGGCCATCAGGACCAATAGGACTTGACATCCTTTCTCTCTCTTTCTCAACACTAGAATCACCAGTCTCTGGCCTTTCAATTGTATCTTTGAAATTTTTCTTTTGTATCTTTGGGTTCAGTGATAGTTATTCTTCTAGATTGGCATGTTCTAGAATCTGATGTCTGATATTGGCATGTTCCTTAAAGTTTATTTGTATTTACCCAAACTAAGATTTATCTAATGTATGCAGCAAGATAATTATGCTAGCAACCATTTTATCTTTTCAAGGACGAAATTATATGATCTTACAAGTTTGTAGTTAATGTATCCAACGCATAGTTCCAGCTACCAAGTAACCCTAAGAAACAAATCACTGAACATGGCTGGCCATGATTGAGCATTCTCTAGTGGAAAATTAGGGATAAAAACTTAAAAGGGATAAAATATAATGATGAAATTTGAATGAATTCAATTAACATATTAGACCAATTAGTCTTCAAAACCTAGTACATATACATCACAACATATTTGAAAAGCCTTCCCTATTTTCAAGGATCTATGTAATGAGATACCCAAAGTTCTCCAGTTCTAAGTTTAATGATTTTTATATCTTAATTGGATTTAATGTTTGAAAGTATTTGAATTCCTCTCTTTTATGTGGTTATATGGTAATCCTTTAATAACACATGCTAATAATTTCAATTTCCCTTGCTTCAAAAAATTGCCATATTTGTTTCCTAGCACTTTGTTTACATAACCATAGAAAAAAGGGTTCCAATATTTATTTTCTTGTAAAACTTCAAAGAAGATTATAAATATTCTCATAATGCGGTGAAACATTTCCATAAAATTAGTATCATATCAGGCATTGTATGCTACCTTGTATCATTTCAATATGAGGCTATTTCAAAATTTGGCAGGACTAATGTTGCGTTGAGTAAACGAGCAACATCTATACCGTTGCATAGCTACAAAGACAATAAGATTGGCATAGAAAATGCTATCATCAAACTCTTTTCTGAATTTGGAAAACAAAAAATTACAAGTTAGATTGTTCATAGTACATATGCAAGAAAAATGAAAAATACTTGTTTGAGTTGGTTAAAAAAATTTAACATGACTACAGTATCTCTTATCCTACAGAAGGATTATAGTCATTAATTTATGCTGAAATAGTTGTGATCCTAGAGCTCAATCTATCTCAAGTACATTTTTGTTGTCCTTTATATAGCCATGAGCTAGTTAGAACTTTGTGCTTTTATTGTTAATATAAGAAGCATTTTTTCAAAAAAAAAATCAATGTCAAACCATACTTTATTTGTTATTTCAGATACATACATCTCTTCTCATCTGATTAACACCTCCATGGAAATCAATGTTAATGTATCCATTTCTTTCTATTGGAGGACCTACATAATTTTAGTGTAAGGGAATGAATGTAGGCCTAGCTTATGACATTTCCTTAGGCTCGGTAATGTTGATGTATTTGTAACTTCGGAATGTATTCACTTGTATATCTTATGTATTGTACCCCGATGTTTATTTCAGGAAGTGTCTATAATGTAATTCAGTCATGTCATGCCCCGATGTTCCTATCGGGAGATTCAATCATGTAAACAAGTCATGTAAATTCATAGAGTGTAACCCTCCTTATTTGATCAAGGCTAAATTCCCCATAGTTGTGGGGCCCTAGGGTTATTAGAATCTTGTAGAGAATTTGGCCCTAGTGAGTGATTGTCAAGTCGATAATTAGTATAAACGGAGAGAGAGCCTCTCTATTTATCACACATTCACTCACACTCAGTTGTAGTGCATAACTGATCGAGAAAGAAGAATTTGGGACAAGAGAGAGAGAGACCACTATTGTTAGCAAATCATCTTACTATTTTTGGTTTTTACTTTTGGTGTTGATTCTATCTCTGAGGAAGTTGCAGGGTTTTCTCCTTTATGATTTCCCCAAGGAAAATATTTTTGTTCATTGTCTCTTGTGTTTGATTGTTGTGCTTGTTATTCTCTCAGATAAGATTCTAAGATCATATAGCTTAGAATGTTAAAAATATAACATGGTATCAGAGCTAACCTAAGAAGAAGACACTGTGGAGCTGTTGAAGCTAGGGATTCCTACTTTTGGATCTCTCTCCATAGATTTTTCAGCAAAAGGAGGTTCGGTTGACTGTCCTCTCTAGGGCGCATCTTTATGTCGAAGAAGAATCTGATTCTAAGCATTTTTAGTTTTTGACCCTGCACTACTGCTGAATATTAGAGCTTTCCATAGAAGTGGAATTTTTGAGTGAGCCCAAGAATGGATTGATCTCCTCCCCAAAATCGAATTTTAGAGATCAAGATCAAAGTTTTTGGTTGGGTAGAACTTCAGGAAAGTCAAACCCTAATCTGCTCCTAAACCAGCTCTACAGAAATTCAACTCCAAATCCAGTTTCGACATCTTAACTTAGTAATATCTAAATATTTTTCATTTCCATTTGAGTTTCTCTATTAATATGTCTCATCATACCAAGCTTGATGAAAATATTGAGGGAGATGATAACTTCCAAGCCTGGAAGTATAGGATCTCCCTAGTCCTGGAAGAAAATGAGTTGGACTCTTAAATCAATGAAGAGGTTCCAGTTCCATAGGGAGATGAGGCTAAGGCCTTACACAAGAAGAAATTGGTCATGGACAAGAGGATTATTGTTGATTCAATCAAGGATCACCTTATACCATAGGTGTACTCCCTAAAGACTCCTATAGCTATGTTTGATGCCCTAACCAAACTGTTTGAAGGGAAGAACATAAATCAGAAGATGACTCTGAGAAACTAATTGAAGAATGTAGATATCAGATGCGAAAACCATCCAGTCTTACTTTACAAGGGCCTCTCAGATCAAGGAACAACTTGAAGCAATAGATGAAGAATTAGAGAATGCAGAAATTGTGATGACCACCTTGAATGGTCTCCCTAGGACATGGGACTCTTTCATTCAAGAGATCTGTGCCAAAAAGAAGCTAGTCAAGTTTAGCAGACTGTGGGAACAATATTCACAAGAAGAAGATCGAATAGTATCTCAAAAAGAAAATATGGGAAATGAAGATCAAGCTATCACAGTGCAATCCAAGAAGAGAAAAACAAACCATCACCAAGGTAAGCACTTTCATCCTAGAAGATATAACAAGAATCTACCTAAATTCAGATGCTTTATATGTGGTGAAATAGGACACTATGCTAGATACTATCCTAAGAAAAAAAATGGCCCTCACAAGAAGAAAGGAAACAAGAAAAGAAATCATGCTCATGCTGCAGAAGATGATGAGCCTTCCAAGAAGAGAATCAAACAAGACAGTGATGATTCTTCAAGTGATGAAGAATATGTTTTGATTTCTTCTCTCACAGGAAACATCACACATGAAAGAAATGATTGGATCATAGACAATGGGGCTTCCAAACACATGATGGGATCCAAACAATCATTTGTGAAACTATCAGAACATGAATCACCCCACATGGTGAAACTTGGGGATCACTACCAGTATCCAATAAAAGGTAGTGGAGAATCCTCCTACAAATTAGACTCTCAAAAGTCTATGAAAATGAAGGATGTCGTATTTGTACCAGGACTAAAGAAGAACCTTCTCTCTATCTCTAAATTGGATGCAAAAGGCATAAGGGTTGCATTTATAGATGGCCAATTCCACATGTGTCATAAAGGAAAGACTATTGGCGATGCAGTAATAATTGGCCAACAAGAGGGAGGACTATACAAATAGAAGGGCCGACCAGAACCAAATGAACTGTGACATAGAAGGCTTGAAGATGTGCACTATAGGGCACTACCACTTGCAAGCAAAGCTATTGAAGGTATTCCAGAAATGCAGAAAAAACATGAAGGTATATGCAAAGAATGTGTGAAAGGAAAGAACACAAAGAATAAATTTCCAAGTAGCGAGAGAAAGGAAAAAGGAATCCTGGAAATCATCCACTCCAATGTATGCAGTCCAATGTCATCTAGTTTTCTAAGCAGGTATGTATATTATGTTTCTTTCATTGATTATTTTTTAAGGATGACATGGATATACTTCATGAAGAACAAGGATAAGTATATAGAAAATTCAAAGAATTCAAATCCTTGATCGAGAACCACACAGAGAAGAAGATCAAGATATTTTGATCAGATAATGGCGGAGAATTCACATCGAATGAATTCAAAGATTTATGCCTAGATTCAGGGATTAAGAGGGATTTGACCACTCAATATAATCCACAACAGAATGGGGTTGCAGAAAGAAAGAATAGAACTATCATGGAAGCAGAAAAGGCAATGTTTCATGATCAAGACCTTCCTATGCATCTATGGGAAGAAGCTGCCATAACAGCTGTGTGTGTACAGAACCACACTCCACACGTAGTACTCAAGAACAAGACACCTGAAGAATTCTTTTTTGGCAAGAAACCAGAATTCAGCCATATTAGAATATTTGGCTGTCCAGTGTACATACACATTCCAAAAGAAAAGAGAAGAAAGTTAGATCCTTCAGGAAAGAAGGGTATATTTATGGGATACTTTGAGAGCTCGAAGTATTACAGAATATACTTCCTAGGATTCAAGAAGATTGACATCAACAAATATGTGACATTTGACGAAGACTCAAATTGCATCAAGTCCAGAAAAAGACTAGTTGAAGACTCTAAAGAATCAGAAGTAACCAGAATCTACAATACAACTATGAACGAAGCAACTCCAAAAGAAGATCAAGAAATGGAAGAACCTCAGGAACTAGTATATCCACCTCAAGATAAGAATCCTCACAAGAGAAAACCTGCATGGGTATGAGAGGCTATCCAAGGTGCAGAAAGATACACGGCTCCAGAAGAGATACATAGAGAAATGAAAAGAACCAGGTACTGCTCCAGTTACGTAGCCCTATTATGTGACTTCATTGATAAAGAACCTTCCAACTATGAATAAGAAAGAACGAAAGTATGCTTTTATTGAAGACTATCAATTGATCATGAAGAATGATGTTTGGGATGTTATTCCAAGACTAGAGGGGAAGTCTATTTTAATTTCCAAATGGATCTACAAGATCAAGCATGCTGCAGATGGTAGCATAGAGAAATATAAAGCAATATTTGTGGCTCGTGGCTTCTCCCAGAAAGAAGGAATAGATTATGAAGAGACTTTTGAACCTATAGCCAAATACATTTCCATCAGATTAATACTTGCTCTGGATGTAGTAATGAAATGGAAGATACACCAGATGGATGTCAAGACTACTTTCTTGAATGGTGTAGTGGAAGAGGAATTGTATGTGGAGTAGCCACTCGGTTTTGAGACACATGACAAGGAGACTCATGTGTGTAAATTGAAGAAAGCTCTGTACAGTTTGAAACAGGAACCTAGGACATGGTACGACAGAATTGATAGCTTCCTATCCAGTTTGGTCTTTACTAAGAGTAAAGTGGATTCCAAACTTTACTAAAAGGTTGAAGAAGGGAACCCAGTGATACTCCTACTATATGTAGATGATTTGTTTGTGACAGGAAAATATGGGTTTATTGCTGATATGAAGGGGAAGCTTGTTGCCAAGTTCCAAATGAAGGACTTGGGTATGATGCATTACTTTCTAGGGATGGAGGTGTGGCAAAATGTAGATGGAATATCCCTTGGACAAGGAAAGTATGCAGTAGAGATATAAGTGTTCATCCTTTTTGACATGGTTGATGTGTTCATCCCATGGTCAGATATAAGTGTTGAGCCATTCTGATGTGACTACGAGATGTGTTCATCTCACATGATCAGATATGAGTGCTGAGTCATTCTGATGTGACTGCGGGATGTCTTTATCTCACATGATTTGATATAAGTTTAGATCCTTTTGTACATGGTTGATGTGTTCATCCCATTGTAAGATATAAGTGTTGAGCCCTTATTACATGGTTGATGTGTTCATCCCATGGTAAGATATAAGTGCTAAGACATTCTGACATGGTTGATGTGTTCATCCAATAGTCAAATATAAGTGTTGATCCCTTCTAATATGGTTGATGTGTTCATCCCATAGTCAAATATAAGTGTTGAGCCCTTCTTACATGGTTGATGTGTTCATCCCATGGTAAGATATAAGTGGTTATCCCTTATTACATGGTTTATGTGTTCATCCCATGGTAATATATAAGTGTTGGGCCTTTCTAACATGCTTGATTTTTTCATCCCATGGTCAGATGTGAGCATTGGGCCTTTCTGACATGGTTGATGTGTTTGTCCCATGGTCAGATGTGAGTGATAGGTGTGTCTTTATGACATGGTTGATGTGTTCATTCCATGGTTAGATGTAAGTGTTGGGAGGGCCTTTTTTACTGGGTTAGATATAAGTGTTGAAGAAGATGAAGACCTACCTCAAGGCTAGGCCTACAACTAGCATGAAAAAGGGTTGGATCTGTAGAACTTCCTGTGACGAGTAGAATTGAGATAGAACTAGTGATGATGCAGATCCAGTGATGATCTAGATCCAGTGATGATCTAGATCCAGTAATGATCCAGACTTGAATATGAAGATGAATTTAAGATGAATATGACTTGATGATGATCCAGATGATACAAAAAAGAAGACTTGTGCTGATAAATTGTGTCGAGATAATACCTTCCTAGTTAAGAGGGAGTGGTTATGTATTTATAACTTTGGAATGTATTCACTTGTACATCTTATGTATTGTACCCTGATGTTTATTCCAAGAAGTATTTGTAATGTAATTGAGTCATGTCATGCCCCAATGTTCCTATTGGGAGATTCAATAATGTAAATAAGTCATGTAAAGTCATAGACTGTAACCCTCCTTATTGATCAAGGGTTAAAGTCCCCACAATTGTGGGGCCCTAGGGTTATTAGACTCTCCTAGAGAAGTTGGCCCTAGTGAGTTATTTTCAAGTCGGGAATTAGTATAAATAGAGAGGGCACCTCTCTATTTATCACATATTCACCCACACTCAGTTGTAGCGCATAACTGAGAGAGAAAGAAGAATATGGGACAAGAGAGAGAGAGAGAGAGAGAGAGAGAGAGAGACTATTTCCATTGGGATATCATCTTACTGTTTTTGGGTTTTACTTTTGGTGTTGATTCTATCTCTGAGGAAGTTGTGGGGTTTTCTCCTTTATGGTTTCCCTGAGGAAAATATTTGTGTTCATTGTCTCTTGTGTTTGATTGATGTGCGTGTTATTCTCTCAGATAATATCCTAATATCAAATAGCTTAAAATGTTAAAAATCTAATAGGTAATACTTTTCATTCAAGACAAGCTTAGGACAGGACCTTACGTGTCTAAGCAAAACTCAGAATTAGGGAATTACAGGAGTTCAAGTAATACCTTTGAACTATGATCTTAAAGAGTAGTAATAGATGAATTAGAAGTAGATATACAAGCACACTAATTAAAAATTTATCTACACAAAGAATCAGGAAGATAATGAATTTCTTGTTATGGGTTTCTGATTCCACCATTCGCAAGCCTTTTAGTGCATAAGGCTCTTCACATTCCAAATACTCTTTCGTGGAGTCATTTTTATAGGCATTACCGTCTCTGCATTAAAAGAAGAAGATTATTTCTATATCCATACATGTTAACAGCTAATAAAATTTAGTAAACCCTCTTCTGTAGAAACATTCTTAAAATTAGGTTGTCAACCTTAAAATATTTTTTTATCACTCCAAATACAAAGGAATGGTAATTGTCAAAATTCTACACAAAATATTTTTTAATTTTGCAATAAACATGAATGGTACAAAAATTCAAATGTATTATATTAATTAACATCCACTAGCTAGGAATTCTGAGTTTTGGATTTGGTATTTTATAAAAAGGATTCATAAGGCTTACAATATTTTTGTATTTTTTTTAATAAAACTAGAAAAGGTAGAAGAAAGAATGAGGCTCTTGGTTATCATAATCTTCAAAATTTGAGCAGCATGCCTCTCTAGTGGCTTGACAAAAACTAAAAAACTACAAACACAAATTAGTAAAAAAATACCCTAAAACACTTTAAGAGTGTCTTTTGCACAACACTACAAAGTATAGGTTCCAAATCCAAGATATCAGTGGCAGGGATATGTAGAAATTCTGACCAGCAATAGATTAATTTCACTCACAACAAATTACAATTGATCATGCAAAATTGTCAACAATGGAGACTGAATATGGAGTTGTAACACAAAATTATATTAACTCAGTGTACAATAGCCAACCCTGTAATAACATAGGTTTCTAAATATATAGAATACATCAATAAGTCGAATGCATAAGGAGCCATCCAAAAATAGCATAAAGCAGGCTTACCCAAAATAGGCAAATCCCCCATAGGTGTAAAAAGCTAATCCCAAATCTGTCATGAGGCTCACGAATTGGAAAGGGCTCTTGGGAAAGATAATGAGTGGTGGAATGGCAGCTCATACATGCTTTTGCATGGAGGAAAGAGTGGAGGATGAAAGGGAAAGAAAACAAGTTCACCTCACCTAGTCTTGCTTTCCTATGTGCCTTAAAACACTGAAAAAGAAGTCAATAAAGCAGAAAAAGCAGAAGGGCGCCTAGGAGGCCAGGAATAAAGTAGATTTGATTCCTAAGGCTTTCCCAAGTGCTACATGAGTCAAAGATGGCAAGTTTGACCTCTATGGATAGGCAATAAGCAACTTGCACATGGTGGGACTCATGATCTAGGCAAATAAGACAAAAATAAATGAATTAATGTCTAAGTGGGTAATACTATGGGTTTGATTATTATAAAACCCCCCCTTAAGCATGAATTTATGAGTAATAAATAAAAATATAGGGCCTAGAAACAAGGCTTAGTCACCCTTTTACATACTGCAAGTCCATATGAAACAAGGAAAGAGGAAAAACCAACTTGGGAAAATCCTCCCTTAAACATGGATTGTAAAACAAAATTGTAGAATCTTGTCTCCACTCATGCTTTGATAGCATGATCAGCAATTCCCAGTAGC
>LPNX010334628.1:101307-131736 GCA_001517045.1 Pseudotsuga menziesii | reverse complement strand
TCCAATGGATCTCATGGGGATGATCCATGAATCTAGAAGCAACACTGACTGCATAACAAATATCAGGTCGAGTATGTGTCAAATACAATAAACATCCAATCTGCTGTCTATACAAAGTGTTGTTTACCATCGGTGGAGAATCATCTTCCTCCAGCTTCACTCCTAAAAGGAAAGGAGTTTTTCTTGATTTGTAATATTGCATTATGAATTTGATCAGAAAATACAAGGCATATTTGGACTGGTGCACCTTGATTCCATCTTTGGTTTGAGCAATCTCAAGCCCCAAAAATTGACATAAGAGCCCCAAATCTGTCATGGAGAAGGCTTGGTTCATAGCTCCTTTTAGGGAAGCAATCTGAGCCTGTGAGCTTCCTGTAATGAGGAGGTCATCAACACATAACACAATTATCATTAATGAACCATTAATTACCTTCATATAGACATTCGAATCTGATTTTCACCGAACAAAATTCAGAGATAGCAAGAAGCTATCTATCTTGGCATACCAAGCCCTGGGGGCTTGCTTTAGCCCATACAATGACTTTCTCAACCTGCACACAAGATAATGGTCAGTAGAAAAACCTTGGGGCTGCTACATATATATCTCCTCAGTGAGATCACCATTCAGAAAGGCACATTTTACATCCATATGATGTACCTCCCATTGCCTGATGCTGCAATGGCTAGAGCTAGCCTGATTGAATCCATCTTTGCCACTGGGGAAAAAGTCTCATTGTAATCGATGCCATGAACCTGTGAGTAGCCTTTAGCTACCAATATAGCCTTGTACTTCAGTGGTGAACCATCAACAGCAAATTTGGTCTTATATACCCACTTACAATGTACTAGTTTTCTCCCTGGAGGAAGATCCACTAGCTCCCATGTGTTGCTCTTCTGTAGCGAGTTGAACTCCTCATTCATGGAATATTTCCATCTTGGATCTCCTGCTGCTTCTTCACATGTTTGAGGATCAGTCTCTACCATAAAATAGAATTTTTCAGCAAACTCAGGATCCTTCATGCACAGACCACTCTCAAATTGAGATCTAGTCCTCCTTGGGTCATTGGGATCCCCAGCTAACTGTCCTGCTGCATGTAGTGTCTTGACTGCCCATTTAGGCCTTGTGGGGCTGTTTGGGTCTGCAATAAACTCATATCCATCAGAAAAATCAGAATCAGCATGTTCAACAAACTCTTTACTTACTTCTTGAGGTTCAGGTGGTGAAGAGGCTTCACCAATTTCCACATCTGCAAGGGGTTCTTCTTCAAACTGAACACACCTTTCGATGAAGGATTTGTTTGTGCTCAAATTTATCAAATTGTACCCATTTGAATCTTTATAGTATCCCACAAAAAGACACTCTTGGATTTGGGGCTGCAAAGCCTTCCTCTTTTTCTGTCGGGATTCTAGCCCATGCCTTTGAGCCAAAAATCCTGAAATGGGTCACATCTGGCTTGTGCCCACTCCATGCTTCGAAGGGAGTCATGCCATCCAACTGTTTGTGAGGCACCCTATTCTGAATATAGGCTTCATAGTTTATAGCTTCGGCCCAGTACTTTGGTGGCAAAGTTTTGGCCTCCATCATGCATGTTGCCATCTCCTTCAGTGATCTGTTCTTCCTCTCTGCAACACCATTCTGCTGTGGTGTGTAGGGGATAGAATGTTGCATCTGAATACCTGCATCTGCACAATAGTTAATAAACTCAGTATTGACATACTCACCACCATTGTTAGACCTGAGTACCTTGAGTTTTCTTCCACACTGGTTTTCAACCAAAGCCTTGAAGACTTTGAATAGGCCAAAAACTTCTGACTTGTGTTTCATGAAGTGAACCCAACAATACCTGGAAAAATTGTCAATAAAGGTCAATGAATATTTGTCCTGAATCATGGACATATGATGGAATGGGCCAGCAACATCACTGTGAATCAGCTCGAGGGGTGCAGAGGTTCTCTCATGGCTGGCTTTCTCAAATTTGTGCTCTGGGTGTTTTCCTAGGATACAGCCTTGGTAGACTCCTTTGGAAAATTTTATCTTGGGAAACCCTATGACCATATCTTTCTCACTAAGATCAGACAAATACTTGTAATTTAAATGGCCAAATCTTTCATGCCATAGCTTGCTAGCTTCATTAGCATGGATAAGAAGAGCATAGGGGTTTGAGTAAGGAAGGAAGTGTGAAAACATGTATACCTTGTGAGCATGATTCGCTACTCCTTTTGCAATGATTCTTCCACTTGACATTTCTGTGATCTCAACTTCATCTAGTGAGAATATGACTTTCTTAGGAGACCCGGTGTGGGTCATCTAGTACACTGATAGAAGGTTGGAGGCGAGACCAGGGACATACAGCACATTGTTGAAGTTACCATGATCAAGTTCTATCCTTCCTTTTCCTTTGCTTTTAGTGAGAGAGTCATCTCCTAGTACAATAGATGGTCCTTTCGACATATCCAGTGAGGAGAAGGCCTCCTTAGTCCAAACCATGTGTCTTGAAGCCCCAAAATCTATGATAAAACTGGGTGAGCTTGATGTGCCAGCAACTAGAGCATGAACTCTTTTTCTGTCATCGGAACTTGATCCTCCTTCTCTCTTCTTTGAGTTTTCTGGAAGGGAGATGCCATTCTTCTCCAGGAGATTGGTCAGCATATCAACCTGATTTTTCATACAAGAGCTTTCAGTGTGATTTCCCTTCGAACAGTATGAGCACTTGTTCATTTCACCTTTGTTTTTCTTCTTCTCGGTATTTTTCTTGGAACCTTGTTGATCCTCTGGAGACTGCTTCTTGTCTCTTTTTTGCTCAGGTGACTTTTTAGCTTTCCTTTTGCTTTTAGAATCCACCCTCAAATCTCCAGCAACCAGATCTTGGTATTTGGAAGGTTTGATGGTGCCCATCATCACCAGCTTGTCTTGTTCTTGTGTGACAGATTCCATGAAATCTGCAAGGCTAGGCATCTTCCAGGTTCGAGCTGTGAGTTTTGTGGCATAGAAGGTCGAAACAAAGATTGAGTAGTCAGGTCCTAGATTCGAGAGGATGGCCAATATGAGCTGATCATCTTTATTTTCGATACCACACTGCTTCAGCTGTAAAACTAGTGCTTTGAACTTGGAGAAATATAGCTGCAGGGATTCAAAGCTACTGGGAATCGGAGAAATCAGCTCATTCTCAATCTGATGTCCCTTCATCTCATCTGTATTTCCAAAAATATCATAAAGCTTCTCCCATACTTGATCTGGTGAAGTTAATCCATCGAGATGGAAAAGGAGGTCTCGGGAAATACTGAGACATAGGAGGCCATAGGACTCATCTCTCCGATTGTGCCATTTGATCTTCTCTGCAGCTGCATTGGGCTCTACTTCTATTTACATAGTCACCCTATAGAGGCCTTTCTCTCTCAACAAGATCTCCATCTCTGCTTTCCATTCGAAATAGTTGAAGGGAGTCAAGATAGTTTTCTGTGAATCCATAGCTTTAGAAAATCTGTCTCGGCTGTCAGTAGAAGGCTCCCAGTCTTGATGTCGAACCTGCAAAACAATTTTTGAAGGAGAGTAACAACCTACAATGGCTCTGATACCATGTATAAATTCTGACCAGCAATAGATTAATTTCACTCACAACAAATTACAATTGATCATGCAAAATTGTCAACAATGGAGACTGAATATGGAGCTGTAACACAAAATTATATTAACTTAGTGTACAATAGCCAACCTTGTAATAACATAGGTTTCCGAATATATAGAATACATCAATAGGTCGAATGCATAAGGAGGCATCCAAAACTAGCATAAAGCAGGCTTACCCAAAATAGGCAAATCCCCCATAGGCGTAAAAAGCTGATCCCAAATCTGTCATGAGGCTCATGAATTGGCAAGGGCATATGGGAAAGCTAATGAGTGGTGGAATGGCATCTCATACATGCTTTTGCATGGAGGAAAGAGTGGAGGATGAAAGGGCAAGAAAACAAGTTCACCTCACCTAGTCTTGCTTTCCTATGTGCCTTAAAACACTGAAAAAGCAGTCAATAAAGCAGAAAAAGTAGAAGGGCACCTAGGAGGCTAGGAATAAAGCATATTTGATTCCTAAGGCTTTCCCAAGCGCTACATGAGTCAAATATGGCAAGTTTGACCTCTATGGATAGGCAATTAGAAACTTGCACATGGTGGGACTCATGATCTAGGCAAATAAGACAAAAATAAATGAATTAATGTCTAAGTGGGTAATACTATGGGTTTGATTATTCTAACAGGATAAAAGCCACCTTCTTCACAACCCTTCTAGCAGGGACTATCTGGGCATACTTTGTTTCTAGTTTCGATGGATACGAAGAACTAGGATCCTTAGGAAATCCTAAGGATCCTACTTCAAGAATAGGGGACACTTCGATGTCCTTTATTCTATGCAAGAAAAAGAAAGAAATGGTGGCTAGGGTAGAAAGGGAGGTGACGAGCAACGCAACTCTCTTCATCCTCCAAATTTAATTGTAAACAGTGTGTCTCTATTATAATTTGAAACTGCAATAGATTGTAGATTGGATCCACAACTAAAAATTTGGTTGTTAAAATAAATTTTAACCCATTTCCAAAAGGATCACAAAATATAATTTTATTTCATTTCTTCATATGTTGATTATTCAATATAATACATCCAACTTCTAAAGAGTTCCTAGCAAAAATAAGACTAGTCTTTCTTTTCCTAAAATACTGAGTGTGCAATAAAAATATAATATCTAGAAATACCATCACAAACTAGAATGATACTCAGCAATTGCATACCTCAATTTTTCATCATTTTGCTTCAAGAATCCTTTCCTTTTCTTCCTCCTGGAAAAAAATTATATATGAGTGTTAGGATTCAAGAACATAGATTTGAAAACATAATATTAACAAAGACAACACCAAATCCCCTTGAATAGATAAAGGTTTGATGAATGTATGCTACACAAATTAATGTTGTTAAAACAATTATTTCTCAATCCATGTATCATACCATGAAAGAGCATTCATCTTGTGCTAGTACTGAAAGTAGAAAGACACGGTCAATGAGAACAATGACTGGTTATTTTCCAAGGCTCTTCCAAGGAACCTGTAGCAATCATAAAAAAAAGAGCATAATTTAGTATAAGTATATAACTGGTTTATTTATTTTTCTTCTGAAATATTATCATTCAATTTTATTCAATATCTCGTATTTGAAGAAAATTTGAATTGTACAAAAAAGAATGTAAGGGTTTCAAAGAAAACATGTTCACCCAATGTCGCAAACTTTGCATAAATAATAGAAGGAGAGACAATGATGTCAGTTTGGAGAACTTGTCAACTCGGGAAGATGCCTTCACTGTAGAAAGAAATTTCCTGTAGAAAATTTCCAAAATCAATGCAGCTAATCTTATTTTTTGATATCCAAATGGCCCCATGATCTACATAAATACATACTAGTACAAAGAGAAAGAAAGCAAGTACTATATTGAGATCTATTTCAATTTTCAAGGAAATGAAATTTAACAATTTAATGTGAAATTTTCAAAAAGTATAGAACACTTATAAAAAGTAGAAATGGTGATTCCCAAGGTTGTCCATTAAAAGGTAAATCTTGTTCTCTAATTTATAATGGGTTAAGTTAGCTTGACAAACAAGAGACTTATATATAATTTCATTATTGTATGGTATGGTATTTCTGTTATACCTTATAGTTATTTCCAATTAGATCAATAATATGTATATTCTTTAGAATGATACCCTGTGTTATTGGATCCTCTTATGAAGGCTTCAAGATACATGTTTCCGTAGATCCAAATTCATACCTTCTCTGGATTCATTTCTAGTATCAAAAGCACCAGCAGTTTGTTAGAAACATAAACCCTGCAGATCGTCCAATTGAAAAAAAATATATCTTAAAAAACACAAAATAAAAAATAAAAGGATGAGTGTGGGGCTCGAAAACCTTGACTTTTGCATATAAAATATCCTTTCCCCAATCCTATATCACACAAATCTAAGTCTTTCATAATGATATGCATTTTTTACTTTGTGAGAGCAATTTCGAGTGAAAATCCATATCCATTTCCATATAATTTAAATGACACCATACCAGAATCATTGTCTTTGACCTTTCTTGTTGTTTTCTAGTATGATATATGATTTTCGCATTTTTTGTACCTCGGTATAGAGTCTGGTTTGGACATGGGGCTAATCAACATTAAAAACTATTGGGATAATTAATGTCCACTTTTGTTGAGTAATTTAAAAATAGAAAATTGATCAGTTGGGCCATGGTCTAGCAGTGAAGATAGAGGCATATCATGCCACCCATCAAGATTCAATTTTTCCCAAGACACGAATAAGAGGTTGGGGTCAGCTGCAAGTCATGGTTTACTGACATAGTAGGACCTCCCCTGTCACATCAGCTTAGACAAAAGGAAGGGATTGGTTAATAGTTCATGCATCAAGACCCATTTCTCCTATGTAAGTAGATGTGTTTCTGTTCCCAAACACTTTCGACAATTTGTAAGATTCTATTAAATATATACAAAGCACTTTTAAGAAAAGAAAAGGAAAGAAACAAACAAAACAAGTAGAAATATTAAAAACACATGAAAAGAAAAGTCGTACATAAGCAACATCAAAAGAAAATCTATAAAAAATTATTTTAAGATAGGACATCCTTGCCAACTACTTGAGTTTTGCTTAGAGAATATTTTTTAATTTTATAATAAACAGGAATGGTACAAAATTTCAAATGGATTATATTAATTAACATCTACTAGCTAGGAATTCTGAGTTTTTCCTTTGGTCTTTTATAAAGAGGATCCATAAGGCTTACAAGTTTTTTGGATATTTTTTATCAAACTAGAAAATGTAGAAGAAAGAATGAGGCTCTTGGTTATTGGAATCTTCAAAATTTGAGCAGCGTGCCTCTCTACCTGCTTGACAACAACTAAGAAACAACAAACAAGAAATAGTAAAAAAAACACTAAAACACTTTAAGAGTGTCTTTGGGACAACAATACAAAGCGAGAAAAAATCTAAGTTAAATTATACTAGAACTTGTACAAACTAGATAAGTAATACAATCTTTAAATCTTACCTTCTTAGGGTCTTTTCTTTCCCTTTTGGGGTAGGAAATGAAAAGGCACTGGATTCCTGAATATAACTTCTAAAAAACAACAAAAGAACCTTTCGTTTAAGCCTGTTAAATTCTACAATAAAATAGCTTATAAATGAGGAACTTTGAACTAGATCTAGCTTATATATAAAGTTCAAAAATAATTTGTCAATCATAACTAGCATGAAACTCATTGTCCTAACCACATACATTAAAAATGCATTAGAAAAGAAAATATGCATATTATTGGAAAACCCCTATTTTTGAGAAATGTATTGCTTTTGTATTTTGTAGAAATTGGTTGAAAGAGTCTCATTTTCCTAATAATGTTGAGGCTTCCCTAGAATGGCGATGAGCTCCCACTGGTCACGGTTAGCCTGCCCAAATATAACAAAGGCTGCCCAAATCTTCTCCTAACCGTCCAGAATAGTACGGTTCTTTCCTGTGAATGTTCTAATCCCTCCCATGACTGTCTGAACCAATATTGGGTTGCACATGACTGTCTGTGGAAATATTAGGTGTTTCCCTTGAGAATGGTACTATTTCCCTAATAGGGTATATGCTATTGGTTTCTTCTCTGTCAACATGGAGATAAAGATAGTGATGCTAGAAGTGTACAGGATGTTTTCATGAGGGTTTAGGGTGATACCCTATCCCGTTAGGAATTTCTATGGCTATCGTGAGTGTTTAGGATGAAGCCATAGATTCTCTTCATGCTTTCCATGGATGAGTGGCATATTCAAAAACTAGAATCTACTACTACATGTTTCATCATGCAATAAGCATGGAAAATGAGATGAAATAAAATTTTCTAGGTTATCCTTCCCACATATGTGTCTTCCTTGCACTAAATTAAAAAGGACAATCAAGGATTAGTAAATGAATATTTGTCTACATCTATATCTAGTGGTTGTGATTGTGGGATGGAGTTTTAACCTCCCCTACACACTTTCCATAAGTAACATGTTGGTTCCATCCTCAAAAATGGAAAGTGACCAAGGGTTTGTGCTAGGATATTTACCTTGGAAAATAAATTGAAGACATGACTATATACAAGAATGCCAAATTATACACCTAAGAAAAAAATCAAGAAGATAACATTACTTATGTCAAAAGAACTACATGATTGAGATTTTATCTCTCGAATTACACTGGCTTTACTCCTTTTGATGATAAAATATTCTACATATACCACTAATATACATATGCCCTAACTTGAGCATTTGACATCCAGATTTAGACCATAAGGACTTCTTCGGAATCTAGATCTTATGAGATATTTATCAACTTTAATGTACTAGGCCCTTGGGGATTTGTTTAACTTGTAAAGATCATTTGCAAACCTACACACTAGATGTTATTTATGTGCATATTGGAATCTATGTAGATGAATCCTGATACACATACACCTCCTCCTAAATATCCATCAAGGTAGGAACTCTTTACATCCATATGATAACATTTATATGAAAGCTAAGCTACCATGGATAGGTCCAATCTAATTGTGACTAGCTTTGTTGTAATGAGATTCGTAAATTGGGTCTTTAATATTTTTGATGAGGAAACCAAATAAATTTAAAAATCTAGACCTACAAAATTTGATAAAAACGTCGTTTGTATTTTGAGATAAATTGGTTGAAGCATTTGCTATGGAACCACTTGATATCTATCTCATGTTACAAGACTATGTGATGTACTATTAAACTAGGGAATTACTGATATTCTTCAAGATAATGATATTAGGACTATGTACAAGTTACATTTTATTCACTATTGAATATTAAGGAACACCTATTTTTCTTCTAAAAAATGTTACAAAATATTAGCAAATGATTTTATTATATATATTGAGATTTGTAAACTAGGTCTTTAATATTTTTGGTGAGGAAACAAAATAAATTAAAAAACGTTACACCTACAAATTTTGTCAAAAACGTAGTTTGTATTTTGAGATAAATTGGTTCAATATTAGCTGTGGAACCACTTGATATCTATCTCGTGTTAAAGGACTATGTGATGAACTCTTACTAGGGAATTATAGATATTATTCAAGATAATGATATTACTATTATGTCATTTTTATAAGTCTATCCAAATTTTTATTGGTATTTTTCTCTTATTTTCCAAGTTTTTTCTGGCCATGGTGTAGGTAGAACCAAATAGGTATTTGTCAAAATTGTCTTCCTCGAGAGAGGGGAATTTAGGAAGGCTAGAGGAAAGCGAGACATCAAATAGATCTACAAGGGCTAGATCAACTAGATGTAAAAATATCAGAAGAAAATTCAATAAGCGCATGGATTTTTTTCTCGTGGGAGGGTGTCATGTTCCTATAATGATGAGACAATAGGAGGTATCGAGGTTCTATTAAGGTACAAAAATATAGTGAAACAATGGGTACCTATGGATATTGCTCAAGTTAAATCTTATTTGTGTGTTAATGAGAGGATATATAGAATTGCATCGTCGTCATTACATGGATTGGGGTTGTTTTGCATGGATGGCATAACATAAAGGTCGGTTATGATAGATGTTAGAATTGATGGAGTATATTGGATATTCTTACAACTACAATGATTGGATATGCCTGGTCCAATATACATGAAGTATGCATAGATATGGTTTGTCAACAAGTTATTTACAATTGAAAGAAAAATATCAAAATAAAGGAGCAACGTTGTACATTGACGAAAGGCCAAAGACGACTGGGAATATTGTGGGGTTTATAAATAATACACAACCAGAGTCTACACTTCAGCAAACCAACTGCATTTTTGGGGGGCATGAAGGAAACCATGTCTTTGTATGTGACATTAAATCACTAGCTACAGGGGAAGAGATGCTTATTAATTAGAACTTGAATCGAGCAGATACAGACACGGTTAGTATGGATGTGGTACATCCAACAATTTACCCAAACTTTTATTAATTAGTTTAACATATTTAGGATTTTTCATTAGTAGATAATTATATTTTTTTATTAAATTTTCTATGTTGACTTCATGGGGAGGCGATCGAGGGCGCATTAATCCAGCAGCTAGTGAGAGGAGTATACCATCCTTGAGGAAATAGGTATATGTCAAAATGTTATGTTATTAAATTGTTTTAGTGAGTATTTTGGTTTCTCTAGGTAATTTCTACTATGTTTTGATGCAGGGTTCTGTCAGGGGCACCTCCCTCACGGTAAATGTTACTAGACCTTCCTCGAGGTGGCAGGTATACATAGATGCCATTGTACAAATTCAATATGTACAAACAGTTTTGTTGTTATGTTTTTTCAATAGTATATTCATTTGGTTTATATAATATTATATATATTTCATGCAAAGTGTTGATCGGGGAAGCTACCTAACTGTTGATTAGACTACTATAGCCTCAGGTAAACATGTAAACCTAAATGTAATTCTACAATTTAAATACTTCAAAATTGTACAGATATATAAACTATATCATAATTTTTATTTTGTTGTGTATTTTTTCATTTGTATTATTACGTTCATTAAGATAATGTTATCTACTTTTTTTGCAGGTGGATGATCGGGGAAAATCCTAGCTGTTGATCATACCACACCATCGTCCAGGAATCAGGTAAACCTAGATGTATTTCTAGGAATCTATCATGATAGATATTTTTTGTTAATATAATTTTTTTCTCAAACTATTGCTTCAACATGTAAGCAATGTTTTATATATTTTTGTTGCATACAAATGATTCAGTTTATGAAACAACAACACAACAATCCATACATTTTGATGTGAACAAGTTGTTGAACGATTCTAACATTAGTTCTTCTCTAGACCCAGTGAAGGTGATGGATAAGAACTTCAAAAAAATTAATGCGGATATGCTTCGTCTATTATTCATAATTCCGCAGACAGACGAGATTAAATCAAAGGTTCAAGTGTTGATGGAGAGATCTCATGCCTTGAAAGTAATTTGCAGAATCATAATATGAATTCATTTAGAAATTTATAATTTTTACTTTTATATTATAGTGAACTTATAATTGAATGATTTGTATTTATAGGATTTTTCACGACCATGCACTAGTGGTGAAGGCAGTGTTGGTCCTAGTGAGAAAATCACTCCACGTACACCACATATGACACCTATGTTTTCAACTGAACAGTCAGCAAGACATTCCCAACACCCCCAAGGCCAGTAGAGGGTGCATCCACTACTGACCAACATACACCAATTCGTGAAGAAGAAGGGGTGGAGTCAGATCCTGATAGTAGTGTTGATGCTGAAGAAATATTTTCTAGATATTCCTCTGTCAATAGCATAGGTTCAATAGAGACAACATTTTTGGTGAAAAAGGAACTCGTTCCAATAAACATAGAGAATATTCCAGGTAATTATAGATTGTTCAATTTAGGTTTTATAATTTGATTGTAATATACCGATAAAAAAAAAAATTAACTGATGATGGCATGATTGTTTTGCAGGAAATGATGTTTTTTATAAAAATATAAATGATTTGACCTTGGATAAATTTGGGCCCACCATGTGCACAAGGTGGCATAGACAGACAAAAAATTTAAAGAATGAGCTGACTAATAAGTTGGTTGGCATTTTCGGCAAAGATACCTTCGATACAACAAAGGTCCTAAAGAAGGATACACAACATATGAAGATTTTCCGAGACCAATATAGGGTTCACCTAGAAATGAACGCTAGGTATGAGCGCTCTAATGATTCCATCAAGGGAGTGGAAATACATAGTGGAAGATGGAAAATAGAGGGATCTCAGAAAAGGAGGAAAGATACCACTAGGAACAGGCAGCTATGCAATACTTTCCAGAATATAATGGTAAGCCTTATTATTATTAACTTTTATATCGAATTTGGAACACCTAATGTAATTCAACACTTGATTAGGTTTTTAGACACATCAAAGGAAACAAAGGAAAGACTGGATAAATTTGGTCAGCACAAGCTCGGGCCTAGTGGTTATTTGAATTTGGCAGAACAAATTGTATGTTTCAAAAACCTGATACTACCTCCAAATAATAAATAGAAAATTATTTTCGTTTTAGTCCGATGCAAAATTTAAAATTAATGATGTTATGCAAATATGTAGGCCGACCGATTCAAAAAAGTGTCCATTCATGAATAATTGAATCTTGGATTCCAACACATCTTTGAAGTTGTTGTTAAACGTCATTTTTTTTTGGGGGAATACACGGTCTTCTGGAGATCCATCTGGTGCACATGTATATAATATCTATATATTTTAATGGAAATTTATTGATTGTCATGAAATCTATTCATTATAAACAATTAACATAAAATATTTATTTTGTTTTGAGTAGGAAAGCAATGATCCCCTTAATGTCGATGATGTACACTAACCATTCAAAGATCATGCTTCGATTCCTGGTAATGAATTTAGTAATATGCTACTATTTTGTAAAGATAATTGAATATGGTGAACATTAATTGTACTTCTCTATATTTCAACTGCAAAGCATGTAGATGGTCACACTGTATAGGTTGAGCCTAGACAGGATAATAAATAACATGATGTTCCCACACCAGGTAAAACAACACCTTTGTAATGTTTTTTTAAATGAAATACTTGTAATTATAAAAACAAAAGTAAATTAATGCAACATTTTTACATTATTGCAGAAATTCCAAGCCCCTTGCCGCAAGATCCACGTGGAGAGAAATATACTAGGGAGACATCAGGACAAGTTGATGAAGCACTGAGAATTGAAAAAAAAATCCGAAAGATGCACTTCTTGCTCATTTTCTAAAGAGAAGAAAAGTAAAAAAATAAGGGACTGAAGAAATTTTGAGTAATTCTTTTTTATAATACACTGTTGTGCATGGCTTTTTCCGCTATTTAATGAATGGTTTGATGAATGCTTTGATGAATGTTTAATGAATGTTTAATGAATGATTTTTTCGGCTATTGAATTAATGAATTTGCACTAATTATTTTTTGCAGGTAGATGCATTGGGTTTTGGGAATTGAGAGCGATGTGAGGGGGGGAGGGTCCATAATATCTTCCAACTTCATGTGGCTAGTCTTGTTTACTAGATAATTTTAAATTATTCTAAAAACATAGAGGATCTCAATGAATGGTAAGGAATTATACATTGAAAACAATTATTTCTATAATTGTAGAGTTTAAATTTTACTATTTCTATTTGACGTGTCCATTGGAACTTGTTATAGATAGCCTTGGGAAACGTTTTCATATTTCAGAGGAAAAATTGGCATTTTGATGTGATCGATGGCCTTATATACATAGTGTTGTGGTTCTCCATGTTTCCTTAGGTGATCTATTATTACCAATTATTTTATTTGAATATTATTGTAATTTACATTACTAAATTAAAAAATGTTCATCAACCATAAAATGTTCATTATTAATGTTGTTTTTATTCGTTGAGACAAACTACTCAAACTATATTTTTTTAGCTTCATTTTGTTATTTTCGTAAACATGCAAATATTTATTTGATGGGTCCTAACATGAAATTATTGGAACAAGAAAATATTTGTAGTATGTTGAAAGATGTTTTGAAAGGTAAAGAAAAAGAAGACAGTGGAAAGGTCCACAAATCAAGGTAATTTGTACCAAAAAATTATGGTTAGTATAGGAAACATATTCCTAATTCTCATACATATTTTTCTTATGTTAATTTGATTTGTATTCCATACTTGCTCAATTTGTTCCATTCTTTGTTCCATATCATTTTTACTTGCTTGAATTGCTAATAGAAAATATCAAATATGCTTAGAAATTATCAAATATGCTTAGAAGTCCAAAAACATGGACAACATGTTTTTTTGGTTGAAAATGTTAGGTTCCTTGTTGCTGGTTTTGAATGGTTTTCATTGTAACACAATCGTTGTCAAATTAATAGATACGTTTTTCACATCTAATTAGATTGCAAATACAAACCTAGGGTTTCCCAAGATCGTAAATCACTTGTGATATTAAATCAAATTTTAAAAACTCTATGAAAAAGTTAGGAAATATTTAGATGAGGTCCAATATGACTTGCAACACTCATGTGGTTTTTCTTGTTTTCAATTTTATTGATGTTTAAACCCACATCAAAAATTATGGCTCAAACATAAATCCATTAGGCACAAAATTTCCATCTTAGAGGCAAAATGTGCTTAGGGGAGTTAAATAATTAAAAAAACAAATATGACAGAGGACAACAAAAAATATAAGAGAAATGAAGGGAAAACAAACAAGATAAATTAAGAAGGATATATCGTTAGGCTTATAAAGAAGCTACAACGTCTTCGATCATCTCTATGCTTACATGAGAAAATATATTTTGGAAAATTGTTCTATTGATAGTGACACAATTGTTATATTGAATTTCTAAGTCCCCTATTAGATAAACATACATTATATGAATATAAAATAAAACATCCTAGATCTAAATTCCTATAGAAAATTGCAATCACTTCAGTAATCACTCGCGATGACCCCTTTCATGGTTAATGACTAAAGGCTCAAGATCTAATTCTCAGATGAAATATTGCAGTGTTGCATAGTTAATGAAACCGAAGAGATGAGGACACTCAAACCCCAAAATGGGCCATATAGACATTAACAACTTCCTACTTGAGCCAACCTTACTGAGAAAAATAACCTTGACCAATCATACAGGGTCATTTAGTTTAGAAAACCCTTAGGAAAATCACACATTTAGGCGTCATAATTCCAGGCCACATTCTAGGTTCTGGAAAGCTTCAAAACCCTGATTAGGATGTTAGCAATATTAAGATGAATTAGGAGGTTACATTGATAATATTTGAATATCCTTATGATTAAAGAGAAGATAATTATTTATTGAGGAAAGATAAAAGCATAGTGAATTTATATTTCCAATTATATTCATCAGTTTAAGTAAGAAAACCATGATATTTAACAAACTCATTTCGACCTTATTGGCTAAGAAACATAGCTTTGTTTCATGTACATTTTGCAAAAATACTGAGGGAAAATGTGATTGATCTTGCCTTCCTCACATTTTCTTCATCAATCAAAACTCAAAGAATCAGATTGCTACGTTCACAAGGATATAGGCCCCATTCATTTGTGATTTGAGCCTTAGCACACTTATTCACTGATTTCATGTGTTAGTTCAACTTCTAACAAATTGGGAAGAAAAGCATTGGGCTATCAATAACAACAAAGGATCCATGAGCCAAATGATAACCTCTTGTGGCTTCCATTAATTCCCTATTGTTTCCCTTAGTTCTATATTTTATCATACTTGATCAAGAAAAGGTCAATATAATACACCATGATTCACCTTCGACTCTCAAATTCCCTTTAGAACTTATCTAGAGTCTAAGATCAATTGTGTCACCTTAAGTGCTAAAATATTTTATAAGCTTTCTCGTCTCTACTATTGTCCTTCAATATATATATACATGAAAATGGTGAATCTGGTACTTCTACAGTGCTTATTATATTAGAGAGGTTGGAAGTAGATGACAACCCAAAGGATATCATATCTAAGACCCCCTTAGAAACTTTTGTATAAGTGTGTTGAAGAAGCCGCTCTGAAACTGAGATGGTGGTATAAAGTCATAGATGATTTTAATCTCATCAATAGGTATATCTAAAACCACAACTTCAAAATAATTAACTTGCTTATAATTAGAGTTTACTTCATACTTGTTCCCTTCAATGAAATTGAAGCAAATACTTTGTGGAGATGTAAAGAAACTTCTATTTTCTCAATCATTTAAACTTGCATCCATTTTCCAATTTCCTCCTTCCACTAACCAAATTCCACCTCCTAGTCCACACAAGGAAACTGCTCCAACTAAGCAATCGATATCCAAATTTTGTCCATAATTGATCCTCACAATAACCAACATAGTCCACATATCCAAATTTTGAACATATGCACTTTAGTGACCTAGGATTTCAATTTTTACAATCTATACTTATCCCATGTTTTGCATATACATGTCACCATTTTCCACATTTTCTATCAATTATAAAGATTTAATATCAAAGTTACCTTCCCTCATTATCCATCAATCAGCACTAACATTGATTTGTTCCCTAAAATGAGCTGAACCTAAGACAATATTCACTTTGTGCCTTAATGTCACAACACCAAAATAATCATATAATGTCAAGGGTCTAAACGAGAAGGTGTTACAGGTTTGCGGCACTAGTTGCATAGTTCACGAATACAAAAAATTGTCCATCTCTTTATATATATCTCCTTAAGCGAAAGATGTCCTCTTATGAGTAAAAGATGGAATTTCACTCACATCATCAAGGAAATCATGACAATAATCCATTATCTCATTTTCCTTGTCCATTCATTAATAGACCCAATCAAATAGAAACATTGACAATGAATTTGAGGTTGCTTGAGTGGGCCTAATGTGAAGAGAATTTGTTTCCTTTGTGGTGGTCATAATTTAAAATATAGTGGGCGTTAGGGCATGCACACTTCCATAGATTAAGGAATCCTTAGATTTCCCTTTTACGAGCCTTTTAACCCCAAACTCTACTTCATCTAACGTAAAAACATATTCCTTTGTAATAAGGATTTCGAATGTTGTCATAAGACACTAACCCCAAACCTACTCCAAGATTCCCAATTTCTTAAATTCACTTCCATATATTTAGGATTCTTCATGTGCTTGAGCATAATATGAAGGTGAGCATATAATTGGAATAAAATTGAAGATGAAGGAGGTGTGAAGAAGAAACATAAGATGAAGTTCGTCAACAACTTCTCCCATATAGCTCCTTAGGAAAGGGATGTGCTCAAGCACATGAAGAATCCTAAATATATGGAAGTGAATTTAAGAAACCAAAAGATCAAATGTTGAGCATCAAATCCAATTAATATTGATGATGTAGTGATAAGAATATTTAAAATATTTATCATTTGTTTTCATATATTTAGGAATTAAGGAAACATACTATGTTTTAAATGCGATTAAATCCTGATTGTTAGTTTGGATTTGTCATGATAAGAATTGAGAGGAAAGTTGATCCAACTAGCAGTTGGAAGGTTGTTAAGATTCGAAAAAGTATAGAACTTTGACTACTTCAACTACTTTGACTGCTTTGACAAGTTCACCTGGATAGGTCTACCTCGACACGTGCACTTTGACAGGTTCATCTCTACATGTTAGCTTCTATAGGTTCTCCTTGACGGGTCCACCTCGACATACAACATACCAGCATGCCTTTTCAATATTGACGATTGCTTTGTATTCCAGTCATCTACGATGATTGAAATTATGAACTGTTATAACTTCTTTTGTAAATGAACGTAATAGGTAGTCACCCAAGTGTCTCTGCATCCTATATAATCATGTACACTAATGTAATATACATCCTTTTGATTCCTTCATCTTTCATGGAGAAGAAGTAATAAATTGGTTTGAATTCTTGCATTTGTATGTGTGCATACTTATTGTCGACCTAGTGTATTTCCTACTTTGTTGGTTCTTGTTATATGCTTCTTCCATAACAGTACATGAACCATTCAGTCAACTCTTGTCCCCACCTAGGCACGTCCTGGATCATAGGTGATAGGTATAACTCCCGATTCAATTTTATTCCCTTGCTAATGAATATATTTATACAATTCATATGACGGTTGTGTTTCACCTTCCACCCAGCCTTTTCGGCTTCCTACATAACTATTTAGTTTTCTTTATTTATTTACAAAATATAATCCCGACAGATTATATTCCAACAATCCCCCTCTTAATCCGAAGGGGTGTTCGTAAGTCCGAGCATGTTTCTGAATCTTTCAAACTTTTCTCGTCCAAGCGCTTTGGTGAAGATGTCTGCAACTTGATCATTTGTGGAACAATGTCAAAGATGGACTATCTTGGCCTCTACATGATGTCGAATCAAATGATACTTTGTGTTGATGTGTTTGGTTCGATCATGGAATTTGGGATTCTTAGCCAGCTTGATTACAGAAGTATTGTCGACCAACAATGGAGTGGAGTTCTCTTGTTTTTCTTGCAAATCTTCAAGTATCTTCCTGAGCCATACTATTTCTTCCATTGCTTCAGCTGTAGCCACATATTCTGCTTCTGTTGTTGAATCTGCTAGAACTGACTGTTTGCGTGATCTCCATGAGACAGTTGCTGATCCAAGACTCATAGTGTATCCAGAAGTTGATATTCCTGTCTCCTTATCACTATCAAAATCTGAATCTGAGTACCCAATACGTTTGAAGTCATCCACTTTAGAGTACTTGAGTCCAACGTCTTTAGTCCCCTTCAAGTATCTTAGAACTCTTTTTGCAGCTGACCAGTGTCCTTCACAAGGTTTATGCATGAACCTTGAAAGTATGCCAACAACATAAGAAATATCTAGTCTAGTTGTTGTAAGGTAGATAAGACTTCCTACAAGTTGTCGATACTTGGTCGCATCCTCAAATTCTTTTCCTTCACTTGATGTGAGCTTCATTTTCTATTCCATTGGAGTAGAGATAGGGTTGCATTCTGTCATGAAAAATTTGTTTAGTAGTTCTCCAACATATTTTTTCTGAGATAGGAATATGTACTTAGGATGTTGAGTGACTTCAATTCCTAAGTAATAGTAAAGATGTCCCATATCTGTCATTTCAAAGATCTTTTTCAAATCTTTGTTTATGGATGCTATATAGCTCTCATTGTTCCCTGTCATCAAAAGATCATATACGTACACCACAAGATACACAAAAGATCTTCCAAATTTCTTTATAAACAATGTTGCATCATCAAGATCAAAATGTTCAAAATTTAAATTCAAAAGATGCTCGGATAACTTTTCATACCATGCGCGAGGCGCTTGTTTTAGGCCATACAAGGATTTGACAAGCTTGCATACCTTTTGTTCTTTTCCTTTCACAACAAAGCCTTCTGGCTGAGACATGAAGACATTCTCTTTCAAGTCTCCATTCAAGAAAGCAGTCTTCACATCCATCTGATGAACTTTCCACCCTTTCTGAGCAGCTAAAGAGAGTAAGGTACGGATGGTAGCCCATTTTGTTGTAGGAGAGAATGTTTCTTCATAGTCAATTCCTTCCTTCTGTGCATAGCCTTTTGCTACAAGCATCGCTTTGTGCTTGTCAAGTGAGCCATCTGATCTGTATTTGTTCTTGTACACCCACTTGCAACCAATTGGTTTGGTTCCAACTGGAGGGTCCACCAGCTTCCAAGTTCCATTCTTCATGAGTGCATCATACTCATTTTGCATAGCTTCTTTCCACTCAAATCGAGTAGAAGCTTCTTCAAAGGAAGTTGGTTCAAATTTAGCAAATAAATTAAATTCACAATCAAATGATACATCCATGTCATCACCTGAATTATCTGCTCCTCCATCTTCATGTCTTTTCGAACTTCTCGTTCCCATCTTTCCAACTTCATCCAGATGGACACTTTCAAGTGTCTTTGTGGCCCATTTAGGAATCTTCCGTGATGGTCCTAGTTGATCAGCTGGTGGTGCTTCATCATTTATTGACAAACTTTCAATTCTCTCAATCACATCATCCAGTTGAATCTCTTGATCAGGTGAAGTAGAAGGAACTTCTTCATGCGAGGGAGTTGGTGCTTCATATGGAAATTCCAAAGGTTGATCCAGAATAGAAATCCCCCCTTCAAGATTTGGAATTTCATATTCATTTTCAGAATATGTCTTTGGATGAGGATATTTTTCCAAATGATCAAGTTGTCTCTCAATGGACTGGTCATTTTTATTAGTTTCAAGAAAAATGACATCTCTGGAAATAAAAAACTTCTTGTTTACCTCATTATACAAACGATATGCCTTGGAGTATTCTTCGTACCCTAGGAAAATGCATTTTCTGCTTCGAGCACCAAGCTTGTTTCTTTGCTCCTTTGGAATCAAGGCATAACAGGTGGAACCAAAAACTCTGAGATGCCTGACTGAAGGGAGATGGCCAAACCACATTTCATGTGGAGTATTGTTATCAAGAGCATTTGAGGGACTTCTGTTTCTCAAATAGGCTACACATTTTACTGCATCACCCCAAAACATTAGTTTTACATTCTTGAAAAACATCATTGAGTGAACCATATTCATTATAATTCTGTTCATTTTTTCTGCTACACCGTTTTGTTGAGGATTGTAGGGAACGGTAGTCTGATGTGCAATTCCATGTTGGCGAAGATAATCTTCAAAAGCATTTGAAGTGTATTCTTTCCCATTATCAGTACGAAGTGTACCAATTTTTTATTGTGCTTGTTTTTCTATCAATGCATGAAAGTCTTTGAATGTTTGAAATGCTTCTGATTTTGTATTTAAACGTAAATCCAACACATTCTTGAGTAGTCATCAAAAAATGTCATAAAATACTTATTCCCATTTGCAGAAGGAGTTGGCATTGGGCCACATAAATCAGAATGCACTAATTCTAATTTCCTACTTGCTCTGAAATTAGATTCATGGAATGGCAGCTTACTATGTTTCCCTAATATACATGCATCACATTTGTTCTTCTCTTTGGAATGGTGGGCAAACCAAATACACCATTCTTTCTCAACAAATGAAGACTGTTATAATTCAAATGACCAAATATTGCATGCCACAATGAACTAGATGACAAATTACCTTCTCCATGTTGAGAGAGGTAGGCATAGTTCTGAACTCTTGCAGATGAACCCTTTAGCTTCAGCAGCTTCCCATCTTCGTATCTAGTCATGATGAATTGGTTGTCAGAGGAATTTCTTATTTCTACGATTCCATCAAACATGTGGATGGAATGGCCTTACTATTGAATCTTCACCAAGGACAGCAGGCTTCTCTTCAAAGGCTAGAAGATAAAGAACATTCTTCAACAAGAAATCAGGGAATCCAGGCATCTTCAGTCGAATGGTGCCCATTCCCTTTGGTTTAAGACTTGACTTATATGCAAAGTAAACTATGCCATTTATTGTCTCATTAAGTTCTTCAAAACAGTCTTTTCTGAAAGTCATGTGTGATTTTGCACCAGTATCAAGTAGCCAACATTCTGTGTTAGATGAAAGTGAAGTCATTTCATTAATACCAAGATTACAATGTGCAACAATACAATGAGCAGAATCAGAAGGTTTACTAGCATCTTGGTTTTTATTTTCATCTTTCTTCCAATTATGTATGTCTTTGATGGAGTCCCACGAAGCCCAACACTGATATGATGTGTGTCCAGTCTTTCTACAATGCTTGCACTACAAATCTGATCTTTTGATGGAGTTGTTTCTGCCCCCTCTGCCTCTGAATTTTCTTCTTCCTCTGCCTCTCTCTTTTCCAGAGAGAGTGACACCAACTACAGATGCTATAGATTGCATCTTTTACAACTGTTAGTGTAATTTACAATAATGAACTTAATATGACATAGAGAAATAGAAAAAAAATAAACTTGCAGGTCTACAGTCTCTGCCAAGGTGAATACAGTGCAAGTTTATAGCATATAGCATACATAGGATTCTTCAATATAATTGTTTCACATAGAATTTATTCTTCAAGACAGGTCGCAACTCCAGCAGCTTTATGCAGTACTCCTAGTTGCGGCAGCAGAATAATTGCACAGTGGCAATATTCCCAATTGCACAAGCAATCTCAATGCAATCAACACCAACAAAACAACATATATCTTTCACAAGATTCTTCAATGTATGATATATCAGTCACAATATATCAGTCAACATACATTATTCTTCAATATATCAGTCAGCATATATATATCAATCAGCATGATATATATCAGTCACAGCATACATTATTCTTCAGCATAAAAGATAGGTTTTATACCACGCAGTCTCCAAAATGTATATTCCTTGCAGTTGAAAATTTACCAAATTAACGCTATCACCATCAACAATGTAGACAATATGAATCGTATGGAAATCATAGCACTCTTCTAGTACGTATAGTATGGTCACTGCCTCTAGTTCAGAAATGTTACAGAAGTAAATTTTACAGCAGAAATGATTAACCAGAAATTAGGGTTCGCCCTCACTCTTCAACCCAGCTTACAATGAACTCATTTCAGGCTGAAACTTCACCATATAGACTACCAGAAGCACTGGTCTTCATGGCTTCACACTAGTGTGACTCCACGCAGTTGACAAAAGCTTTCAAGGGAATCTTTTGTGACAGGTCTCCATACAGAAAAAAAATTAGGGTTTCCACCCTAGAGAGGACGCACCAGTCTTCAGCTAGAAGACTTCAATATCCATGTGGTATTCCTCTCCTCCACAAACACATAGAATTTAATGGGTTTGTATATAGGTGTAATCAGAGTCAAAATGGAGTCCATGGAGATGCAAAACAAATCAAGCTTCTGGTAATGGTCGTTGTAGACGGGAGCAAGTTTAGCATACATGCTCTCCTATGGGCTCTTAACAAACTGCTTACATCACAGGATAGAATCATTCTCATTCATGCTCAGTGAAATCCGATGTCCTATATGACAACGGGAAAGTGGTCACAACTTCAAAGAACTCGCAGCAGAAATAATAAACTGCAGGAGGATACCGCAACATCCAAGAAAATACGATGGCAGGAAAGTGATAGCTACATAAGGTTTGAAATGAGACAGTAAAAAGGGATTTGAGGTTAGGTATACACCAAACGTATGAGTGATAATTCATATGTAATGGAAAAGAGCAGTAAAATTGAATGCACGTAGGCTGGCAGGAGAAACATTCGAATGTAGACTGACAAAGGGCAGAATTGATTGAGCAGACTGGAAACATGTAGGAGTTATGGCAGGCACCAGCTTTGATACCACTTATAGGTATAACTCCCAATTCAATTTTATTCCCTTGCTAATGCATATATTTTTACAATTCATATGACGGTTGTGTTTCACCTTCCGCCCAGCCTTTTCGGCTTCCTACATAACTATTCAGTTTTCTTTATTTATTTACAAAATATAATCCCGACGGATTATATTCCAACAATAGGTATCAGAGTAAGATGTTTCCCAGATCTTAAGTTACATAAGAACTTCCATCAAATTTATCTAACTTATGCCTCTTCAAATATGCTCGCAAACTCAACAACACAAGAAGAAACTTCCTTGACTTCAGAAAAGATGGCCAAAGAAGCAGACAATAGAAATGCAACTGACGAGACAGAAATACTCATAGAAAAATAACTGCCTCTCTAGTGAACCAAAATGTTCACCCATATCAGCGAGAAAGACAAGAGGGATTGCAACAAACAAGATCCTACCAGGAAATGGTGTGATTATCATATTTCAGCATGCCATGATACGTCAAAATGCAAAGCTCAGAAGACATTTTGAAAAAAAAAATGACATCTAACTTATCCAACAAAACCTTGGTAGAATCTGATCCAGATGTGTCAACCCTCTTGGCTTCGACCTAGACCACTCTGACAGCCTTGACTATCATCAATGAGGAGCAATGAGAGTGCCTATTCCATACACAGATATGGGTTCAGAAAAATCCATTACATATGATTGTGGATAATGCTATCCAAAAGAAGTTCATTTATGAATATCTTGTGAAGAAATTAGGTCTTTTCACCACTCCACATCCTTAGCCTTACAATATCAGTTGGATGAAGGATGGCCAGGAACTAAGGATCACATGCCAATGTTGACTCACCTAATTCATTAATCCTTTTGAAGATGAAGTACTCTATGATGTGGCACCGCTTTTCATAGTTGACACCATGTTCGCGAAATCCTACCTATGTGATCGAAATAGTACATATCAGTCACATCCTTAGAAGGTGATTGTCAAAATATGGAATGAATGGTGTGGCATACTAGAGCGATAACCCACGTCAATGGTTTTTATGATATATTCCAAAAAAAAAGTCTATCAATCATGCTCAAAACGTCGCATTAATCATGATAAAGCCTCAACATTCCAGGAATACTATAGCAACAAGTCGACTCATTGACCAATGTGGCTCCTAACAACAAGAATAGATCAACCACATTCTTGAAGAATACCAGAACATATTTCAAGAACCCAATGAAGTACCTCTGCATTTCCAGGTAAAACACTCCATTGAAATTTTTCTTGGTTCTTCATTACCTAACACATCTATTTACATAAGATCCATTCTTTTAAATTAAGAGATTCACAGGAAAATCCACGATTTGATCGACAAGGGTCATATCCACCCTAGATCCTCTCCTTGTGGAAGTCCAAACATCTTAGTTCCAAATAAATATGGGACTTGGTGCATGTACATCGACTATCGGGCGCTCAACAAAATTTCAGTGAAGAACATATACCCTCTTCCATAGATTGATGAACTCATGGACAATATCAAAGGTTATAAATTCTTTACGAAACTCAACCGCAAGTCAAGATACCACCATAGTCCAATCGATTCCACTAATATATGGAAAATGGATTTCAAGACCAAGGAAGGATTGTTTGAATGGTTAGTCATGCCTTTCTTCTTATCCAATGCACCTGCAACCTTCATGAGATATATGGATGACCTTCTATGACCTTTCATCGATAAGTGTGTCGTTGTCTCTCTCAATGATATCTTTTTTTTCATTTGATTATGGGAAGAACGTGTCAAACAACTTTGACAAGTCTTCAACACTCTCCAGCAACATTGAAAATATATGAACATGGAAAATGCTCATTTGTGATGACCAACATCAAATATTTGGGGTATGTAATTGAATCTACAGTCATTCATATCAACCCAAAAAAATTACAGATCCTCAAAGAATGGCCCATTCCTCAAAAAATTCATGAACTAATAATTTTTCTTGGTTTGGCAAATTTCTATTGATGATTCATACATGGCTTCAATTACATTGCATGGCCTTTGAATCATTTGGAAAAAGGAAATGGTAAAACACTCTTCAAATGGACACCAACACAACTATTGAAATATTGTAACTTCGAAGAATATTCTTTATGTATCTTTTGTGGTCCCCGATGGTCCAACCAGGAGAACCATTTGTATTTCATTGTACCCCGATGCTCCTAATCGGAAGAACTAATAAGAGTCATGAGGTAGTCCCCTCAAATTTTAAAGGTGCGTCATCAGCACCCCAGTGTGGTTACTTGAGCCTACATGTGTAACTTGAGCCTACATGAGTTAACTTAAGCCGACATGTTAATTGAGTAAACCTTAAGTGAACGGATGAATATAAATAGAGGTGTAGTGCTCCTAACTTGACACACACACTCACTTGGAATAGAGCACTTGTGGAGGAGAGAAGTTGCTGGAGAAGGAGGAGAATCAGGTTTTTGATCTACTTGTTGGTTTTACCTTTTTCCCTTTTTGGGGCATCTATATTGAGGAAGCTTTTGCTGGGTTTTTCCCTTTAGGGTTTTCCCAGGATAAATCTGTGTTGTTCTTGTGATGCTGTTTCTTTCAGTGATCCTGTTTTATATGCTTTTATTATGAAAAATGAAATGATATGCAGATGTCTTAGTTAAGCATATGAAAATTTAACAACAACAACAAGCTTTCGAACAACTCAAAAAAAATATTTGTGCTGCACCAGTACTTGTGTTACCTAATTTTCATCAGCCCTTTGAGATTGGGATGGATGCATCGAACTATGCCTCTGCACAGTGGCCACTCAGTCAAGTCACCCTATCACATTTCATTTCGATACTTTTAGCGACACCATTACAAGTTACTTGACGTATGAGAAATAGCTATACACCATTGTGAAAGCTCTTAAGAAATGGAGGCTCTACATTCTTGGAAAGGAAATGATCATCCTCATTGAACATAAACCTTTGCAGTTCACTCCATCCCAGTAAAAAATACAAAAAACTCGACAAATCAAGTGGATTAATCACCTACAACAATTTCACTTGGTAATTAAGTATCAGAAAGGAAAATTTAATGCTGCATCCGATTGTCTCAACCGACCACCCATTACTCTATTGTCTACAATGATGAATATGCAGGGTTGCGACATCACTACTTTGCGACAATTGTATTCGGTAGAGTGTGATTTATCTTTAATTTATCGACATATTATGACCGACACACTATCTACTACCAGCTACTTCCTGAAGGACACCTTGCTATACAAGCTTGGATAGCTTTGTGTACCAAATGGTGAGCACCGACAAAAGCTCATTTGGGATGCGCACTACAGCAAAACTGCAGAACATTTTGGATTCACAAAAACACTTGTTATCCTCCAAAATTATTTGTATTTCCCTTCACTTAAATATGACTTTAACAAGTACATTTTATCATACACAGTTTGTGCCATTGCTAAACCGCTGAATCGATGACAAGGACTATACACACCCGTTCCAATTCCTAGTCGACCACATGAATCTATTTCTATGGACTAATTAATGGGATATTCTACTACCAAACATTAGCATGATGTGACATTCATAGTAGTTGATATATTTTCCAAGATGGCTATACTCATACCATGCAACAGGAATACGACAGCACAACATAATGCTCAACTCTTCTTTGAACATGTGTGCAAAATTTATGGTGTCCCAACGACCATTATTTCTGATAGAGATCCTATATTTCTCAGCACCTTTTGGGAAAATATCTGGAAACAACTTGAAACAAGAATTTCTTTGTCAACAACCTTCCATCCGCAGACAAACGAACAGACAGAAGTTGTAAATCACTTAGTCGTACAATTTCATCGCTTGTACAACCAGAAGCATCGTCGAACTTGGGATGACAGCTTTCCATACATACAGCACAACTACAATTGTGCTCAACACAACTCTACAAGAAAGAGTCAATTTGAGATCTTTTACAGATTTCAATCCTTAGCTCCTATTGAATTAATTAGTTCCTTGACACAGTCGAACGATACTCAATTCGAAGGACGAGAAGTGGAGAAAGCATTGAAGTTCAGAGATCAAATATACAACATTCAGAAGCAAGCACAAGAAATGTTGCAACAAGCTAATGAAAAAGCTAAGGCCTAAAATGACAAGCATTATATTCCTCATTCATTCCATATTGAGGATTAGGTCTAGTTACATCTAAAGAAGGATCACTTTACTAGTCCATACATAAATATGAAACCTTTGAGATATGGTCCATATAGTATCCTTAAATATATTGTAGAAAACTCTTTTTAACTCGACATTCCTGCATACCTTGGCCTACATCAGGTCTTCAATGTAGATCTAGTTCAACCATGCCATGCACCATTTCTGGAACAGAATGACTTGCACATAGCAGAAACCAAAGACATCCATCTAGATGTCCAGGAATATATTCTTTGCAACACCATTGTGGGACGATGCATACGCCATACAAGGAAAAACTCTATTCCCTTGTTTCAAGTGGCTAAAGATGGACATCTACCCAGGAAAGGAAAATGGTACTCTACTACTGAAGTAGCCAACAATTTTTCTGACCTAAACAAATACACAATGGAGACCATTGTTTCTTAAGGAAGGAGGAATGATCCAACCAGAAGTTAACAGGTTGTCAAGCTTCAACAAAGTCTATCACTTCAACTGCTTAGACTACTCTAACTACTTCGACAAGTTTTCCTTGACAAGTGCACCTCAACATGTTTTCTTTAACAATTTCACCTTGACAGGCCCACCTCAACATTTTTGCTTTGACAGGTTCGCCTCGACAGGTCCGCCTCAACATACAGCATACCAACATGCCTTATCAATATTGACGATTGTTCTGCCTTCCAGTCATCTGTGACGATTGAACTTCTGAACAGTTATAAATTATTTTGTAATTGAATGTAACAGGTAGTAACCCATGTGTCTCATCATCCTATATAATCATGTACACTAATGTAATATACATCCTTTTGATTCCTCCATATTTCATGGAGAAGAAGCAACAAATTGGTTCAAACACTTGCATATTGTCTGTGCACATACTTCTTGTTGACCTAGAAAATTTCCTACTTTGTTGGTTCTTCTTATATGTGTCTTCCATAATAGTACTCAACTCATTCAGATGACTATTGTCCTTAGTGTACACTTGGGCACGACTTGCATCAAAAGTCATGCTTTTGAATCTTAGTCAGAAATTGTGATTTGTTTCATAAATATGAAAAGATTTTTGTTGCCAAGAGATAATAAATTTGTTTTAGATTTGTATACAACCAAATGTGCAACTAACATTTCAAAATACAATATTTTTTCCTATGTTTTACAAGAAAATATGGTTTACATTCTTTTGTTTAGCTTTATGAAATAATTACTTGTTACATAGAAGGGAAAATTTGGCATTTGTCCAATTTGAACTTTGATTAATACTCCTTTCTTTCTCATTAATCTGTAAGTATTAATATTATTTTCACATTTCCCCCCAAGAAATAAATCATTATATTGTTATTAAAAGTTTTAAATTTGTTAGAATAATCAACCCATAGTTAGCTACCTTAGACATTAATTAATCCATTTTTTGTCTTATTTGCCTAGTTTCCATATTCCACCTTATGCAAGTTTTCCTCCACACATCCATAGTGATCAGAATTGCTAAATTTGAGTCATGGAGCGCTTGGTAAACCTCTTGGAATCAAATCTGCTTTATTCCTGGCCTCCCTAGCGCATCTCTGCTTTTTCTACTTTATTGCCTGCTTTTTCTGAGTTTTAAGGCAATTGGGAAAGTTTGACTAGGTGAAGTTAACTTGTTTTTTGTCCTCGTCATCCTACACCCTTTTCTCCTAAGAAAAGAAAGTATGAGTTTTCCTTCCATCACCTATTAGCTTTCCTAATTGATTTTGCCAATTTGTGAGCTCCTAGACAGTTTTGGAAACTTCTTTATGCACCTATGGGGGATTTGCTTAGATTGAGTAAGCTTGATTTTGACCAAATTTGAATGGAATCCTTATGCATTCTAATATCTCATGTAATTATTTATTATGGCAGCCCATGAATTCACAGGGTTGGCTATTGTACACTTATTCAATACAGATTAGTGTTATGCTTCATATTTAGTCTCCTTTGTGAGTAATTTGCATGTGTAATTGGCAAATGTTGTGAGTGTAATTGTTCTAACACCTGGGTTCAATTTCCACATGGTATCAGATCCTTTTTAGATCGATTTCTCTCCTTCCAATTTTTTATTGTAGGTTTGACATCATTGACTAGGAGCATTCTGCTGACTGAAGGGACAATTTCTGAGCTATGGATCAATATCAGAAGATCATCTTGACTCCATTTAACTTATTTGAATGGAAAGAACAGATGGAGATAATGTTGATAGTGAAAGGAATCTACAGAGTGACTATGGAAATAGAAGCAGAGCCCAATGCAGCTGCAGAGAAGATTAAATGGCACAACAGGAGGGATGAGGCCTATGGTCTTCTGTGTCTGAGCATATCCAGAGACCTCGTTTTCCATATTGATGGATTAACATCATCGAATGAAGTATTGGAGAATATTGTTGATCTTTTTGGTAAGACAGATGAGATGAGGGGACACCAAATTGAAAATGAATTGATCTCCCTGAGTCCCGATAGCTTTGAATCCCTGCAACTCTATTTTTCCAAGTTCAAAGCACTTGTTTTGCAGCTAAAACAATGTGGGATTGAAAATAAGGATGAGCAACTGGTTTTGGCCATACTCTCGAAGCTTGGCCCTGACTATTTAGTGTTTGTTTCGACCTTCTATGCCAAAAAGTTGACAGCTCGAGCCTGGAAAATGCCTTGCCTTGCAAATTTCATGGAATCTCTCACACAAGAACAAGATAAATTGGTGATTATGGGCACCATCAAACCTTCCAAATACCAAGCTCTGGTTTCTAGATATTTGAGGGTGGATTCAAAAAGCAAGAATAAATCTAAGAAGCCACCTGAGTAAAAGAGAGACAAGAACAAGTCTCCAGAGGAGCCTCAAGGTTCCAAGAATAACCCCCAGAAGAAGAAGAACAAAGGAGAAATGAGCAAGTGTTCATACTGCAGTGAGGGAAATCATTATGAAAGCTCCTGCATGAAGAAGAAAATAGAAATGCTGACCCAACTCCTGGAGAAGAATGGCATCTCCCTTCCAGAAAGCTCAAAGAAGAGGGAAGGAGGATCAAATTCAGAAGACAGAGAGAGAGTTCATGCATTGGTTGTTGGCACATCAAGCTCACCTAGTTTCATCATTGATTCTAGAGCTTCAAGACATATGGTTTCGACCAAGGAGGCATTCACCTCACTTGATATCTCGAAAGGTCCACCAATTGTACTGGGAGATGACTCTCTCGCTGAAAGTTTGGGAAAAGGGAGGATTGATCTTGACCATGGTAAGTTTAGCAACGTATTGTATGTTCCAGGTCTTTCCTCTAACCTCTTATCAATGTATCAGATGACCCACACAGGGTCTCCAAAGAAGGTCATATTCTCCCTTGATGAAGTTGAGATCATAGAGATCTCAAGCGGT
>LPNX010334628.1:49564-101246 GCA_001517045.1 Pseudotsuga menziesii | reverse complement strand
ATCACACTTCAAAGGTATACATGTTCTCACACTTCCTACCCTACTCAAACCCCTCTGCTCTTCTGATTCATGCTAATGAGGAAAGCAAGATTTGGCATGAAATATTTGTCCACCTTAATTACAGGTATATTTCTGATCTTAGTGAAAAATAAATGGTCATAGGGTTACTAAATATTAAGTTTTCCAAAGGAGTCTGTCAAGGTTGCATCTTAGGAAAACACCCAGAGCATAAATTTGAGAAAGCTAGTCATGAGAGAACCTTTGCACCTCTTGAGTTGATCCACAGTGATGTTGCTGGCCCATTTCCTCATATGTCAATGAGTCAGGCCAAATATGCATTGACATTCATATATGACTTTTCTAGGTATTGTTGGGTTTACTTCCTGAAACACAAGTATGAAGTTTTTGGCCTCTTCAAAGTATTTAAGGCTTTGGTTGAAAACTAGTATGGGAGGAAACTCAAGGTCCTCATATCTGACAATGGTGGTGATTATGTAAAGTCTGAGTTCATTCAATATTACGCAGATTCAGGTATTCAGATGCAGCATTCTATCCCTTACACACCACAACAGAATGGTGTTGCTGAGAGGAAGAACAGATCACTGAAAGAGATGGCAACCTACACGATGGAGGCTAAGACTTTGCCACCAAAGTTTTGGGACGAAGATATAAACTATGCAGCCTATATCTAGAATAGGGTTCCTCATAAATATCTTGATTGTATGACTCCTTTCTAAGCATGGAGTGGGCACAAGCCAGATGTGACCCATTTCAGGATTTTTGGCTCAAGGGCTTGGGCTAGAATTTCAACAAAAAAGAGGAAGGATTTGCAGCCCCAAAGCCAAGAGTGTCTATTTGTTGGGTACTCTGAAGATTCAAAAGGATAAAATATTATCAATTTGAGCACAAACAAATCCTTCATTGAAAGGTGTGTTCAGTTTCAAGAAGAGCCCCTAGCAGTAGTGGAAGTTGGAGAATCCTCTTCACCACCAGAACCTCTGAATGTAAGTGAAGAGATGGTTGAACATGCTGATTCTGATATGTCTGATAATGCTGATTTAATTGCAGATCCTAATAGTCCTACAATACCAAAATGGGCAGCAAAGACCATTCATGTAGCTGGAAAACTAGCTGGAAATCCTAATGATCCTAGGAGGACTAGATCTCAGTTTGAGAGTGCTCTGTGCATGAAAGATCCTATGTTTGTAGAGAAATGCTATCTGATGGTTGAATCAGATCCATATACATATGAATATGTATCAAATTATCCAATATGGGAAACATCCATGAAAGAAGAGTTCAGCTCACTCCAGAAGAACAACACTTGGGAGCTCGTTGATCTTCCCCCAGGGAGGAAGCTATTTCAGTGTAAGTGGGTGTACAAAACCAAATTTTCTGCTGATGGAAAACCTCTGAAGTACAAGGAAATATTGGTATCCAAGGGCTACTCATAGGTACATGGCATAGACTACAATGAGACCTTTGCACCAGTGGCAAAGATGGACTCCATCAGGCTATCCTTAGCCATTGCAGCTTCAAAGCAGTGGGAGGTACACCACATGGATGTGAAGTGTTCTTTCCTAAATGGATATCTCACTAAATAGATTTACATGCATCATCCTCAAGGATTTGATACTAACCCATCTCTTGTGTGCAGGCTAAAGAAGTCATTGTATGGGCTTAAGCAAGCCCCTAGGGCTTGGTATGCCAAGATTGATAGCTTTCTGCTATCACTGAATTTTGTTCGATGCAATTCAGATCCAAATGTATATTTGAAGATGATTCATGGTTCATTAATGATCATTGTTTTTTATGTTGATGACCTTCTCATTACAGGAAGCTCAAAGGATGAAATTGCCTCCTTGAAGGATGCAATGAACCATGCCTTCTCAATGACATATTTGGGCTTATTCAGCCAATTCTTGGGGCTCAAGATTGCTCAAACCAAATAAGGAATAAAATTACATCAGTCCAAGTATGCCTTGGATTTTCTAAACAAATTCAATATGAAGGATTGCAAGCCAAGCAAGAATCCTTTCCTTTCAGGAGTTAAGCTTTAAGAAGCTGATTCTTCACCTGTGGTAAACAATACACCGTATAGGCAATTGATTGGATGTTTCTTGTATCTCACACATACTCGAACTGATATTTATTATGCAGTAAGTGTGGCTTCAAGATACATGGATCAGCCTTATGAGATCCATTGAAGAGCAGCCAAAAGGATCCTTAACTTTGTTCAGGGAACAAGGACTCATGGGATCTTCTATAAAGCTAAATCTGGTCTTGATTTGATTGGGTTTACTGACAATGATTGGGAAGGTGACAACATAGATCGAAAGTCAACATCAGGATATGTGTTCATGCTTGCAAAAGGTCCAATCATCTAGTCAAGCAAGAAATAGAGTGTCATTGCACTCTCATCTACAGAAGCAGAGTACAGAGGAGTTGTAAATGCAGCAACTCAATGTTTATGATTGCAGTGGTTACTTGGAGAGTGTGGCTTCAAATCAGAATACTCAACTACTATCTATTGTGATAATCAGAGTACCATTTGAATCTGCAATGATCCAGTTCAAAAGCAGAGAACCAAACACATTGAGATCCATATGCACTACATCAGATAGCTTGTGCATGATGGCACTATTCACCTACTCTTCTATTCATCTTCAGAACAAGTAGCAGATATCTTCACCAAAGTTTTTTGTGAGAAGAAATTCAGCAATCTCAAATCACTGGTGGGGATTGCTGATCATGCCGTGAATCATGTTTGATGACAAGATTTCCAAATTTTGTTTTACGGTCCATGTTTAAGGGAGGATTTTTCCCACTGGGTTTTTTCCTCTTTCCTTGGTTAAATGGACATGCAGTATGTAAAGGGTGACCAAGCCTTGTTTATAGGCCCTATAATTTTCTGATATTTTACTCATAATTTAGGATTGAGGGGGGTGTTAGAATAATCAACCCATAGTTAGCTACCTTAGACATTAACTAATCCAAATTTTGTCTTATTTGCCTAGTTTCCATATTCCACCTTATGCAAGTTGTCCTCCACACATCCACAGTGGTCAAACTTGATAAATTTGAGTCATGGAGTGCTTGGGAAACCTCTTGGAATCAAATCTTCTTTATTCCTGGCCTCCCTAGTGCATGTCTGCTTTTTCCGATTTATTGCCTTCTTTTTCTGAGTTTTAAGGCAATTGGGAAAGTTTGACTAGGTGAAGTTAACTTGTTTTTTGTCCTCATCATCCTCCACCCTTTTACCCTAAGAAAAGCATGTATGATTTTTCCTTCCATCACCTATTAGCTTTCCTAATTTATTTTTCCAATTCGTGAGCTCCTAGATAGTTTTGGAAACTGCTTTACGCACCTATGGGGGATTTGCTTAGATTTAGTACGCCTGATTTTGACCAAATTCTAATGGCATCCTTATGCATTCGAATATCTCATGTAATTATTTATTGTGGCAGCCTATGACTTCACAGGGTTGGCTATTGTACACTTATTCAATACATATTAGTGTTCTGATCCATATTCAGTCTCCTTTGTGAGTAATTTGCATGTGTAATTGGCAATTGTTGTGAGTGTAATTGTTCTAACACCTAGGTTCAATTTCCACAAAATAAAATATACATTTTATGTCGAAAGAGGTAATCTTTAAAAAATGAAACTAACCCTTTTAGTGTTTGCAAGCACACTTTGTGTTCAAACATATTATGGTCTTCCAAGTTCGAACACAACAATTTTTCTAAATATTTCCCTAAAAAAAATTCATGGTCTCATATGCATCCAGATGACATGATCAATTTTACTTAGATTTATAAGTTTGTAGGACAATGCCTCCCTTGAATATTTGTTCAGTAAAGGTACCCTCTTGCAAGAGTATAACATCCTTGGATAAGTTGTCAACTTTGGTTTTGAGTTCTCTATATACACATATAAAGGAAATATCATGAAAATGTGAATTTACCTCTACAATATTATTCATAATAGGTTTTAGGTCATAATTTATAATATGATGATTATGGCTGACCCATTCTATCACAAGATTTGAGTCACATAAAACTTGTAATTTGTTAATCCTTTGGCATGTGTTGTCTTCAGAAGTATCCATAGAGTGTAGATTTATGTACCTTGTTTCTAGTCCCATTCCCAGCAACATGTCATAGACAAAAATAATGTAAGGTATCAATAAAAATTATCACTCCAACCCCACAAAACCTTGGTACCCTCTAACATGCCCCATCAAAAAATCACCGGGGATTCTCTTTTTCTATGCTTAGAATTTGTAGAATCTTTGTTTGTTTTGTATTTAGTAGCTTCTTATTTCCTTCATAAGTGATTTTGATCTTGTGTGCTACTTGCATAGTTTTCGTATACAAATATTGAAATATCATAAGATTCCTAGACATATATATACCATATATAAACACACAAGGTAAGGCCCTATGGACATTCACAACTTTGTTTGCAATATATTCCAATAGACTTTATTCTAAATTTGCATTTCCCCATCTCACCTTATTTCCCAAATATTTCATAACCTCTTGTTAAACAAGACCTGAAAAGGAACAATATACAAACAAATGATTTATTGGTTCTTAGCTTTTTTTTACAAATAGTGCATCTATATGGACCAAGCGAATTCTTTCTTTGACAATTGTCCTTAGTTAGTAGCTTATTTTCCAAGGCCATCCAAAGCACTCTTATGGATCTTTATAAACAAGTAATTTTCCACAAATCCCTCCACCACCAAACTCTGATTCTAGCCCATTATTCTTCATTTTTTGTTGAATAGCCCAATTTCATTGTATAATATATGATTCCCTTGTTATTTTACCACTTACGCATATCCTCATAATTATTTTTTATTATCATTATGTGTGAGTGAAAATTCATATACATGCTTCATTCCTCTTATATTGGTATATTGAGGAAATCAATTAATTTCGACCTTTGGATTCGATCAAATATGTCCCTTTGTAACTATACCTATCTTAATTGAAGTATTCCCTCCTCATTTAATACTTCTAATAATGCTTTAGAGAGACTAAAGTTTCCCTTTACTCTTATCTAGTGTTGTTCCCCAATTCTAATGTTTCCTTTGTTTCCCACTTGCTAGGATATCCACTTTCAAATCATGGGGTAAACCTTATTTAGGGTTTTCCAAACCAAAGAGGCTCCAAAGGGTTATGTTTTTTTTATAAATTTATACAGGGTTGTCAGCTTTCCGACATATTTGGAGTGGCATTTGTCATCGGATATCCATCCAATCTGACGACTATGCTATAATTCTGACACGTTAGTTGAAGGTTATCCGACTGAAAGGAAGGAACATTCGTCAAATTTATGACCATTAAGTGGTGAAAGAGGTCATCGAATATCCATCAAATTCAACGACTATGCTACACTATCGACACCTTCAGTCCATCAGTTAGTCGGCAAGTATTAAGGAGATTCGTCAGATTTCATAGTGGAGTTAGTATTTGGATATTCAACAAAGATGAAGGAGACATCGTTGATTGTCTGACCGATATGGAGTGACATTTGACATTGATTGCTCGACAACGGGGTGTTGGAAATCTGACGAGTGTATTTCACTGTCGAAAATCATGTAAAATTCAACCGAAGTTTTAAAAGAAAGCAAATTATCGAATTGTCAACATCAATATGTCGAAAATCGAACATTTAGGATGTTGGAATTTTTGTATCAAACATATTCTTATGCATAATGTTTCAATAACTTGGTGAAAAAAAAAAACTAGGACTAAAACCCCAAATTGTTATGTAAAATCCTAAGTGTAAATATTCAAAATTGGGCCTAGAAAAATGAACTCCACAATCCCTACAGATGTCAATAATTTAAATAGGTGCCATGGGTTTGAATCTAAATATATTATTGACAAAATATCTTGCATATTCCCAATATCCTATTTAATTTTCCCACAGTTAATCCAACAAAGTGCCAACTTTTCTGTTTTGAACCTAATTTAACCTAGATCACAAAAATTCCTACCCATCCCTCGTCATTGGGTATTTTTTAGTGATTTCAGTTGGAAATGGTGTGGTTTACTATTTTGCACCTTCTTGTAAATCTAATTCTTCCATTTGGGCTAAAAAAAGTACTACTGTACAAAAACAATTCATGGTTTCCTTGCATTCATGAAATGTCTACATACATTAATAAACATGCAACCAAAACCTTCCTCTTAAATGCTTATAGTTCATGGATTTGGAAATACTATAGATAGATATATAGAGAACAAAAATATATTTAATTTTTATAAGATACCTAGATTCATGTTCCTATGGTACACAAGTGAATTTTTCAATATGGATATCGTTAACTTTTTAGATTGTTTTGTATGATTTTTGTTGAATACATCAATAGAATTAAGAGTGTGCATATCGTGACTTTATTATGGTAAAGAGTAGCATACTATATGTATGAAATACATTATTATGCATAATTTTTCAATAACTTGGTAAAAAAAATAGGACTAAAATGCCAAGTTGTTATGTAAAATCCTAAGTGTAAATATTCAAAACTAGGCCTAGAAACAATCATGTCAAAATCCATACAAATGTCAATAATTAAAATTGAGACCATGGGGTTGAATATAAATATATTTTTTAGAAAACCCTCTTTAATATTCCCAAGATCCTATTTCATTTTCCCACAATTAATCTCACAAAGAGGAAACTTTTCTCTTTAGAACCTAATTTAACACAATTCACTAAAATACCCATCCATCTTTCATTATTGGGTATTTTTTATTGATTTTAGTTGGAAATGGTGTGTTTTACTATTTCCCACTTTATTTTACATGTGGTTCTTCCATTTTGGTTCAAAAAATTACTGGTGTGAAAAAACACTTTGTGGTTATCTTGTATTCACAAAATGTTCGCCTACATTAATAAAAATGCAAGCCAAACCCTCCTATTAAAATATTATAGTTCTTGGATTTGGAAATAGTATATCTATATATAGAGAGAACAATACCCTATTTAATGATTAAAGGATAACAAGATTCATGTTCCTACATTACACAAGTGAAGTTTTCAATCTGGATATCGTTAACTTTCTAGATTGTTTTGTATGATTTTTTTCGAGTACATCAACAAACTTAAGAGTGCACATATCATAGATTTATTATTTTAAAGAGTAGCATACTATACGTATCAAACATATTATTATGCATATTTTTTCAATAATTTGGTCAAAATAAAAAATTAGGACTAAAACCCCAAGTTGTTATGTAAAAGACTAAGTGTAAATATTTAGAATTGGGACTAGAAAAATGAATGGCACAGTCCATACAGATGTCAATAATTGAATATGAGACCATGGGTTGAAGCTATATATAGTTTTGACAAAAAAATATTTCGTATTCTTAAGATCCTATTTTATTTTCCCACAGTTAATCTCACAAAGTGGCAACTTTTCTGTGTTGAACACAATTTAACCCAATTCACAAAAATGTATGTTTTTCCCTCAATATTGGGTATGTTTTAATGGTTTCAATTGTAAATGGTTTGTTTTACTATTTCTCACCTTCTTGTACATTTTATTCTTCCATTTGGGCTCAAAATGTTATTGTTTTTTGTGTGTAGGTTTCCATAGAGACCATGACATACCTCTAACCTTGGATAGTATTGTTGAGTAGTTTGCACTCAATTCATACGGTAGAGAAACAAAGGTGTTTGTACAAGACTGTGAGAAGATATTAAAATTAAATGATATAAAGGAACTATGTTGGTTATTTCCAGTGTTTCTTATTTTTGTAATATTCTTAAAATAAGTTTTGGTTAAGATTGTGGGAATATGTTGTGTACCTAACAATTTCATATTTATGATGCGTATGTGAATGAGGACGTGTTCATAAAAATTTTAAATTAAAATCATGGTATTTATGAATTTTTATTCAAAATGAAATACCTTTAACAAGTTTAACAAAATATCCATAAAAATATTTTCATTTTCATCGATATTCAAACCATATTACATAATGGTTACTAATTGGTAGAAAATAATGTTAAGCCCTAAATGTTGGGCATAATCCCCCCTATAATGTGCCACTTTACCCTCTATATGGTGGTGTATTACATATTATTGATGTAGTCTTGGGTCTATTAGTTGGTATGTTATTTTTTATTGTACACCTTTGTCTCCTACATATAGGAAGGAGATCTTTTCATTTGGGTAAGCATTGTATTTTATCTTGTCTTGAGTACACAAGTACATTATGTAAGGAGGTTCCTCCCTCAAAGAATATATATATTTATCTCTGTTATCCATTATTAACACATGGATTACTTTCTTCTTGTCTATATATTCTCTTTGTATTCTATTTTTGGGACATCGTTGCTTCGAATTCGGTATCAATGCTCTTTCCTTGGAACTATCTTCTGCAAAACATGTCATATTGGAATTTTCACTACAACTTTGTTCCTACAAGGATTCAAAGATCGAGGTTAAAAAACCCCTTCCAAAATAGGCCAGACTATCTCCATTCTGAAATTCATATTGTGATAAATTACAATATCGGAGATTATTGTGTAGGGATATAGGGTGTTTTACGAGTCCAAAACCTAGTATAAAATAGGTGTTCTAGGGAGAAAGGTCACATATAACTAAAACGAGATCCAAATTGAGTAAGACAAGTGTCATAGGAAATAAGAAAAACCAGGGTATATGTGGCAGAGGTTTCATCTACAGAAACAAACTGTTGGACACATGGAATACAGTACAAGTTCGCTCTTCATCATAGGAAAAAAAATATGTTTTGGGATATTTTAAATAACATTTTTTTGGAACATCCAAATTAGGTTATACTTGTGGAATTAGAAAGAGGACACATTAGAGAACCACATGAAAATTTTTAATACACATTGGAATTCAAATTCAAATTTTATCTCAATTACAAGTCATCCTTGAAACAGTCTTTTAATTAGGGTTTGAAATAGGTAATCTAGGGGAAAAGGTCATTTATGAGGCATCCAAGATCCAAATTCAGTGAGACTAGTTACATCTAAAATAAGACAAAATAGGGTATTGGTGGTAGGATTGTCAATTACATAAACTAAATATTGGACAAATGGAATTCCATACCAGTTCATTTTCGTGTCCCAAATTTTGCATTGGGTCACAATGGCCTAATCACATTTTCCATATTCATAAGAGTTTGTCAAATTGATGCTATGGGTCAAATAATTTCCAAGGATTAAAATTACTAGTTTCCTAGGTTGGGGGTGGAATCTTTGGGATTTGGAATAAGGGGGAAAATAAATGATGTTTGAACATTAGAATGGCATAAATATTGAATAAAGGAGCTAAATAAATAACTACACGGAAAAATCAAAGTGGCAATTGATCATGAAGACACATGGAGGATGTGGGACCCACACAAGCTAGATTTTATATGCCATGCGGCATCCTTCTCTTGCAATTCTGAATCCATGGGAAGCCTAAATGTTCTTGGATGATTTATAAGGATAATACACTTGTAAATATGAATCATAGGTGGAATTTTGAAGTAAATTTTTCTTACATGGGAGAGGGAGAGTCATTTTGGAGCTAATGACACACGTGGACTAGATTCCCTAGCTCTATGACAACAATGATGAAGATGATATGACACCTATGACAAAAATCAGATCTGAAGACTGACATATAACATATCTGACATGTCAGGTTGAAATAGAGCATCCTTTAGGGTGCTCATGTGAGTTCGGTAACCTCAATGGGTTCCTACTCAAATTGGGGGGTGATGGAAGGCTAGTAAAGGGAGGACACATGGAAAATATTCAGCACACACCCAACTTTGAATTTCCTTGAGTTTGTGGATGGATTGGTAACCTTATAAGGCTAAGTATTTTTATAAAATATAGGAATCAACCAATAGAATGGATTTTTTTCATTTGAGAAATTGTCATTTGTGAATTGTGAGAGCTACTGGATGACTAGTTTTCTTGCCTTAGCCAATTTTGAGGGTGAAAGATTCCCATCCAAGTTGGTGTTTGGAGAGGCCACTCACATATTTCATGGAGATTTAAAGGAATTTTATTTGCAGGTGTAAGATACAGGAAATTTCTTGGTTTCTTATATTTCATCTCTTTCTCTCAACCATTTCCACTTTTTATTGCATGTTCTTGCTCATGGAGGGATTGCGCTATGGGGTGAGCTATTGAACTCTTTAGGGAATATTATAATTCACCATTATTTTAATTTATTATGTAAATTCTATTTATTTCAATTTTATAAGACTCTCAAGATGAAATACTAAAATATTTCATGTAAAAATGTCAATCAATGAAGAAATAGTGTCATTTCCCCACTACCGTGTTGTGAACCAATGTAATGTTGATGGATTCGAATGCATAAGTAAAATAATGATGGTTTATGGATAAATGGAATGTTATTTTTTTATTGAAAATTTCATAAGACTCTCCATTCGAAATATCCAAATTATTTCATGTATAAATGTTAAACAGTGAAGAAATAGTGTCATTTCCCGAGTACCTTGTTGTGAACCACTATAATGTTGATAGATTTGAATGGATAAGTAAAATAATGATGTTTTATATATGAATGGACTGTTATTGATAGAATATATGATTTTAATGTTCTTTACATAAGAATTTGAAGTTAATTTTCTGAGTTTCATATCATTTGGACAAGATTGCCTATCATCTCCCCCAAGGTTGAAACTAGTCATTTTACATCTGATTTAAGGGAGTTATAGAAGACACTAAAATTTGAATGGTGATGAATATTAGTTTATAATTATTTCATTTAAATTTACTCTTCTTCCATTCATATATTCGAGTTGGATTTAGTTCATTTGGGAAGCCATTTTCAGTATTCATTTTGGGGTAAATAGAAACCCAAATTACTAGTCAAAAATCCTACCTTGACTAGAATATTAAACAAGTTTGAATAATACTGTATAGGGTCATACAGATTCCCTGGAAATCATATTCAAACCTTAATATCATTCAAATACCTTCTGTGAATATTTGGGAGCATTTGGACCAATTTGGAGACCAAGACATCAAAACTAGTCGAAATAAGAGAAAAAGTGAAAAATTGGTCATTTAATAAAATTTTGAAAATTGGACATTATAGTGGTATCATAGAATGATATTGGAACATGATGTGGTCTGATATTTACAAGGACAAGAAGTCAGAGACCACCATTATATATTGAAACCCAAAAATTCTTTTGTTGGAGAGGAAGATATGACTAGGGATGAAAAGGGAACCTCATATGATGGTAAGGAGCATATAAAAATCATCGAACCTATATTCGAAGACATGAACTAGAATATTATGAAATGATTCTAATTTTTTGCTATCCAAGGTTGGATAAATATATTGATATTAAGAAAACCAAGGGAAAAAATGCGTTAGCTTGCTTGAAGGAGCAAAATGAGGAGACCCATGAACCACCTAGTTCTGAAATAGGTGAGGTAGAAGAAGTAGTAAATGAAGAGGATCAAAATTCACTCCCAAGTGACTCTAAAAAATCTGAAGAGACATCACATGAGTATGAATAAGTTTCTATTGAAAATACTGAACATCATTTCGATACACATTCTACCTTGGAAATGAAACAAAGAGCATCTATAGATGGATTCTTGAACTATGAAGGGGTGCCTATTGATGGGTGCTCACAACTCTATGTTACCGACATAGAGATCAGATTTCAAAATGTTGTTGTAAGAAAAATTTCTAGTAAACATGAAAATGAATAACTTGTAGCAGTTGAAGAAGAAACAAGATCAACTTCCCCATCACCACTTGAGCTTCATGAAGTTGGTCCAAGCAAGAAGGAAGAAGATGAGGAGGTTGATTTGCAAGAGCCTAATTTTATTGAAGGGTCCTCAAAGATGAATGAAAATAATATCCAAGAGTCCCTTATCATACTCCATGAAACTCAAGCATTAGTTTCAAATTCTTGTTGGATATCTACTTCATTGGAGGAAACATCCTTCCTTTAAGACATGGAGAAGATTCAAAGAGAAATGTGCCGCATTAAAAGAAATTTCATGTCTTTTCTTTTTGATAGAAACCATTTGTTTGAGCTTAATGAATTGATAAATGATTCATACTTGAATAATAATGAGGATAATCATAAGCTCACAATTCAAAATGAGCAACTTCTTGAAAAGTTGCAAGATACTTGTTTTTCCTCCTATGTTTTAGATTGTCAAATGGTAGATTGTTTGGAGGATTCTCATGACATGGTGGATAATGAAAAATGTGCAAATTTGAATGTGCCTGATGTATTTGAATATGAACTTTAAGAGATCCAAACACTTGATGTGGTGGAATAGGAACTTGAATTGTCTCTTGAGGAAGGTTATGCAGTTTTTAAAGAAGAGCATGAGTCCTCTACATTGGAACCAATATATGACAAAGGTTTCACACTTTTGAAGGAGTTGCATGATACTACCCATATGGATCCTTCTAGTGATGAAACTTCTGAAACTTTTGATCATTTGGGTGAGTTATTTCATTCTCCTAAATCCTAAAATTCCATGTTTTGCAGCATTAGTCTCAATGAAGTATGGGTGAAAGGGTTGTTTTTTATGATGCCAAATGAGGAGTATGGAACTCATATATTTACTATTTATGATGACATGGTTGGAGAACATTCTTGTTCACATTTGCAGCAACATTCTTTGTTACTTTATGATGATTCACATATACATGGATGCACCTATGATATACATTTGATTCACTTGAAGACTCATGGTTTTTCTTGCTCAAAACTTGGTTCATTTGATGTTGGAGGAACTTCATCCAACATTGGGGTGAATAGATTTACGATTGGAGAAAATTTGTGTTTCCATCCACATGCTTTGTTATATATTTATGATTCCCTTATTCATGGATGCATGGGTGAGACTTATTTAAGTCATTTGAAGTCTCCTTGTTTGTTTTTCTCATTATTTGGTTCATATTTTAGTGGAGATTCTTCATTCACTTCGTGGGTGAAAGAATACATGGATGAATATTTTGAGGCATATCACATCATTTTGGAGCCAAATTATGGGACATGGGACCCTCACCTATGTCACTAGAGTATATTTGATTGTTCACTTGAAGCTTATATGCACTTGGAAAATTGTGGTCTACTTACTTGGAGGTATAAGCACTTTCACGATTTTTTGATGAGGCACCTCCTTGATGTACATTTTTATTATGTTGTTATGTACTTTTATGATATATATTATGTACTCATGATGTTAAAAAGAATGCATACAATAAAATGGGATCCTATAATTCTCCTTCCTAATGGTATGGGTTGGATAGCACTCTTAATTGTTGGAGTGCAATACAAGCAATGGGACCCTGGGATAGTTTTTAGTCCCATTGATTTCAAAAAAAAAATGGAAACAAGTAGTATGGGAGATGAATTCCCCACTTAATAAAGTGATTTTAATCTGAGTAGTGAAGAAAAAATCATGGTGGTTCCTCTTGAAAATATTCATGGAATCTCAAAGACTCAAAGTTGGGCAATAAAGTGCCAACTTCAAAGAATCACACAGAAAGTAGGTTCTTCAACACCCATGTTTGAAATTACTTGATGACAAGTAATATTGGGGAGGGAGGATTTGTCATGTCCCAAATTTTTCATTGGGTCACAATGGCCTAATCACATTTTCCATATTCATAATATTTTTTCAAATTGATGCTAAGGGTCAAATAATTTCCAAGGAGGAAAATTACTAGTTTCCTAGGTTGGGGGTGGAAGATTTGGTATTTGGAATAAGGGGGACAATAAATGATAGTTGAAAATTAGAATGGAATAAATATTTAATAAAGGATATAAATAAATAAATAAAATAAAAAATCAAAGTGGAAATTGATCATAAAGACACATGGAGGATATGGGACCCACACAAGCTAGATTTTCTATGCCACATGGAATCCTCCTCTTGCAATTTTAAATCCATGGGAAGCCTAAATGTTATTGGATGAGTTATAAGGCTAATACACTTGGTTTTATGCATCATAGGTCAAATTTGGAAGGAAATGTAGCTTACATGGGAGAGGAAGAGTCATTTTGGACCTAGTGAGACACTTGGACTAGATTCCCTAGCTCTATGACAACAATGATGAAGATGCTATGAAACCTATGAAAAAAATAATATATGAAGGCTGACCTCTAAAATATCTGACATGACATTTTAGAATAGAACATCCAAGAGTTTTATCATCTAATTTGGGGAAGCTCAATGGGTTCCTACTCAAATTAGGGGAAGATGGAAGGCTAGGAAAGGGAGGACACATGGAAAATCTTGAGCACACACCAAAATTCGAATAGGATTGAGTTTATGGATGGATTGGTAACCTTAGAATTCTAAGTTTTTTTATAAAATATAGGAATCAACCAATAGAGTTTCGTTTGTTTATTTGAGAAATTGTCATTTGTGAATTGTGAGAGCTAGTGGATGACTAGGTTTCTTTCCTTAGCCAATTTCGAGGGTGAAAGATTCCCATCCAAGTTGGTGTTTGGACAGGAAACTCAGGTCTTTAATGGATATTTAATGGAGTTTTATTTTCTGGTGGAATCTATAGAGAATCTCATGGTTTCTTATATTGCATAACTTTCTCTCAACCATTTCCAGTTTTTATTGCAAATTCTTGCTCATGGAGGGATTGTGCTTTGGGTGAGATATTGATCTCTTTGGGGAAGCTTATATGCCCCATTATTTTATGATATGATTTAAATTATTTTTATTTCAATTTTAGGATACTCTAAGGTCAAAATACTGAAATTGTTCATGTAAAAATGTCAATCAATGAAGAAATAGTGCCATTTCCCCACTATATTGTTGTGAACCAATGTAATGTTGATGGATTTGAATGGATAAGTAAAGTAATGATGGTTTATGGATTAATGGACTCTTATTTATGTATTTAAAATTTCATAATACTTTCAGGTCGAAATACCCAAAATATTTCATGTATAAATGTTAAACAATGAAGAAACAGTGCCATTTCCCCACTGCCTTGTTGTGAACCACTATAATGTTGATAGATTCGAATGGATAAGTAAAATAATGGTGTTTTATCGATGAATGGACTTATATTAATGTATTATATGAGTTTAATTTTATTTACATAAGCATTTGGAGTTATTTTGTTGAGTTTCATATCATTTGGAGAAGTTTGCCTATCATCTCCCCCAAGGTTGAAACTAGTATTTTTGCATATGATTTAAGGGGGGTATAGAATGGTGATTCCTATGATTTAATATTGATTTAATTTACATGTTATATTATTCTATTCATATATTTTTGTTGGCTTGAGTGAAGTTGGGAAACCATTTTCAGTATTCATTGTGGGGAAATTAGAACCCGAGATTAGTAGTTAAAACTCCTATCTCGACCACAATATTAAAAAAAATTGCAGTTTCCTTTAGAGAGTAATAAATATTCCATGAACATCATATTCAAACCTGAATATCATTCATATACCTTTTGTGAATATTTGGGATCATTTGGACCAATTTAGAGACTTAGACATCAAAATTAGTCAAAGGTCGAAATATGAGAAAAAGTGAAAAATTGGTCATTTAGTAAAATTTTGAAAAATGGAAATTACATCCACTCTTCTAAATATTCCAAAAATAAGAATTTTTTTGGATATTTACAATAAATTTTATTGGCACATCCAAATTAGGTTAGACTTGCGGCATCAGAAAGTGGACACATCAAGAATGAGACAAAGTTTCAGACCTAGAGGAGTTGAAATTCTAATTTAGTATTAGCTTCAATTCTAACCTAAAATAGTCTTCCAATCAGGGTTTAAAAAATGGTGTTCTAGGGTAAATTGGTATTCAGAGCATACAATATAAAATTGAGTGAGACCTATTGCATCAAAATATAAGAATGGCCATTATCTCTGCTAGTTTTTTCAGATTTAGATTCAAAATATCGGACACTTGGCATAGTATACAAGCTCTCTTAGCTGGATAGGCAAAAAATAAGAAGTGTCGAGAGAATTGCAACATAGTTTTACTAGAGCATCCAAATTAGGTCAAACCTAAGGTTTCAGAAAGAGGACACATCAAGCCACAACAAGCCGAATGTGTAGACCCAGAGGAGTTGAAATTTTAAACTTATATTAGTCGAAGTCAACCATAAAAAAATATTCCAATCAAGGTTAAATAAATAAACTCTAAAGTTCAAGTAGTGGTAGATCACATAGAGCTCCAACAGGAAGTATCCAAATACTGAAGATGTCCAAAAATAGGTTGAAACAATAGGTATATCAACATCACAGTCAAAGGATTTTTGAAGAAAGAAAAAAAAAAACTTGAACAAATCATTGAAACAAGGACCAAACAACTATGAAATCAAGCTCTTATTGAGTACCTAATCAAGTGGAATAACTAAGCAACTGCAAATTCTACATGGGAATATGATACCTTCATACAAATGCATACACAACTACCCAAGCGTTGAGGACAATGCTTGTCTGAAGGGGAGGGGCATGTTAAGCCCTAAATGTTGGACATAGTTCCCCCCTATAATGTGGCACTTTACCCCTATATGGTAGTGTATTACATATTATTTATGTACGCTTGGATCTATTAGTGGGTATATTAGTTGTTATTGTACGCCTTTGTATCCTATATATAGGAAGGTAATATTTCATTTCGGTAAGCATTGTATATTATCTTGCATTGGGTACACAGCTACATTGTATAAGGAGGTTCCTTCCTCAAAAAGGATAGTTATTTATCTCTGTTATTAATTATTAAGGTGTTGATTATGTTGAGAATATATCATCAAGAGTCGTTCTCTAGTCTTGTGATTAATATCAAGACAATATACTTGTGAGTAATATTAAGTCCTACAAATATCCTCATATGATTGACGTGGTGATGTTGTAAAGCTTGTGAGTAATATCATGCTGAGTATTGTGAGTAAAATCAAGAGAGTATACTTATGAGTAATATCAATTCACTAAACTTGTGTGTAATATCAAGTAAAGTCTTGTTTGTAATATCAAGACAGTAGAGTTGTGAGTTGTAGTGCTCTGCTTTCCAGGAAGAGCACTAAGTCCTAATTTTAAACATTAAAATGACATTTACTCTTTTGATTTTTAAGTCGTAGGATGTAACAGCAAAATTTACATGGATTTTTATTCAGATTTCATTTATTTGTAAAACAAAGAGATAGTTCACCGAAAAATACCTGGACTTAATTCTGCTCTTGAATCCTGCTCCTGTAGACTTGCCCTTCCCTTGTACAAGCCTCATCTGAGCCTGGATTCCAACCGGATGATCCACCCTACTAACCAGCGAACCTACTGGCCCTAGGAAACCGATGAGTTTCCTAGCCCCCGAGCCCACGTACCGATAAACCGGATAGCAACTTCCCTCTCTCTAAGTGTAAATCTCCCCCCTCCTCCAGCTATCTTCCCTCTCTGCTCCATCACTTTCTTTCTTCTGTAAAAAAGAATTTCTTCCCTACTGTTTCCCCCCAAAAATCCAAAAAATCCTCTCCCTTATACCTCCTTTACTTCCTTTCTTCCACTACCTTCCTTCTTCCACCGCCTCTTTCATATATTAATTTATTTTATTCTATCTTGGGTAGTGCAGTTCAGATTTGTTTGACATGTGTTATGTATTAATGAATTTTTCTTGAATTGTACGTGTTACAAAACCTAACCAAATGTCATAGAATTTTACCTATGTGGTTTGTTTAAGTTTTATACTAAACGGTAAATGTAATGGTAATCATAGTTTTGTTAGTTATTATTTATTAATAACTAAATAATTAATACTTAATAATTGACATTAATAATATGAAATAATAATAATAAATAGAAGTAAAATAATAATTAATATTTTTAACCAATAATTAATCAATTGTAGTCTCATGATTAATTGATCGAAATGATAGCATTGTTTATGTTTATTGTTAAGTCCCCTCGTGCATTGTTTCTTAATAAATAAGGTACATTTATAGGTTTAAAACAATTCACAATTACTTAGTTAACCTATCCAACGATTTAAATATTTCATACTAGCGTGCATGTGTGAGGTGTGCATGCATGGCCAGTACTTGCACAGGCTGCACATGTACTATAGCAAAAACCCCTAAATAATAATTCATGCAACATGACCCATATACAGATATAATATGATTTCTTGTGACATTCAGAGTTAATTAACAATTATGTTCTTATTAATTAATCAGTTAAGATTGGTACCTACCAGCACTAATCTGGTATCATAATTGTCAAACATTCAACAATAATAACTAATATGTCCACCCATCCTAACCTACGTCTGCATCCTCCCTATCCTTCCTCTACTAGTACAAGTGGATGCCAGCTGTAGTGACCTTCCCACATAGAACCTGAGAGCAGTAGCGTCGGCTAACTAGTGTACCTAGCCTCTCCTAGCAGGCATCCAACCATCATCATCACAACAACTTTGGGAGCGTGTCTCAGCACTACCCTCCCACGACCTCGGGTATCAAAGTGACATAGGGTTGGAAATGCCTCCATCCCTCTCAACATACTGGGTAGATACTCATCAAACCATACTTCGTTGCTATCGATTTTATTTGTACGTGTCATTGTATCATCACTTGGCAATTAAGGATCTTCTTCAAGATATGTATTGAGTCATACTTTGCATCACACACTTGGCTATCACATAGCCCCTGTACCCTGCAGGTTAACACTATGCAAGCATGCATTCATAACAATATTCAATCAATAGCAGGTCCATATCATCGACATTATTTCCTTTCATCATATAAAATCACAAAATAAGTCACATCATGGATGGGTGCCCATGTACCACATCATACATCTCACATCATATCGAGGATGACTATCAACTATATACTTTGTTATGAAATAAAGGAATCTGATGACGACTACTGCATGATAATCGCATAGGCACAATAATTTCATATAAATGATAATCATCATACATCATAATCAAAGCATCTACATAGGCATGTTAATTGTCGTAACCTCATGATCAAAGCATAATATAAGCATGATAACATCATAATATCATAATTAGAGCATAATCCTGATAACATCATAACATCAGTAAATAATCACATATAACATGCCAAAATATAGTTTATGAAGTATAGCTGAGTCTACAGATAATAAGTAAATACACTGTAATAAGTCTGAGTGATAAATATGCCGGAGTCAAAATATGGGGTATTACATACACCCACCCTTTAGGAAACTTCGTCCCGAAGTTATGGTAAAAATAGTGAGGGAAAATCTCGACGCATAGTCTCTGTGTTTTCCCAGGTAGCAGATCCTGGGCTATACTTGTCCCACTGGACCTTAACTTGGTCCACGCATCGGCTACAGAGCTGTCGAACCCTATGACCCAGTATACGTAATGGTTCGGCCGTGAAGGTTCCCTCATCCGAGACTTGCAAGTCCTTCCAATGAATCTTGTGAGACTCATCGGCTATGTAATGTCGCAATACTAAAACATGAAATACATTATGAGTCCTATACAAGTGGGGTGGCAGTGCAAGACGATAAGCTACCGGTCTGATTCTTTCAAGAATCTCGAATGGCCCTATAAATCGAGGTGACAACTTGGTCCCCTTTCCAAACCGAATGGTACTTTTATTCGGTCGGATGCATATAAATGCGCGATCCCCTACCTCATAACTTCTATTAGTTCTATGTGCATCAGCATAACTCTTTTGTCTATCATGTGCTTCCCTAAGACGCTTCCTGATCTATACCACTTGCTCTTCCATCTCCTGAAGCATCTCAGGCCCGACTAAAACACAATCCTCCAACCTGTCCCAACTAAGTGGAGTCCTGCAAGGTCTCCCATACAATGCCTGGTATGGAGGCATACCAATGGAGCTGTGATGACTGTTGTTATATGCAAACACTACTAGAGGAAGATATTTCTCCCACTGTGTCTGCTGATCCATACATACATCCTAAGCATGTCCTCCATCACCTAATTCACCCTCTCTATCTACCCATCTGTCTCGGGATAATAAGCTGAGCTCAAGTTCAGCTGGGTCCCTAATGCTGACTGCATGCTTGTCCAAAATCTGGACGTAAACTTAGGTTCTCGGTGAGAAATTATCTTCTTCGGAACTCCATGAAGGAATACAATTTCATTTATGAATACCCTTGCTACATCCCTCACATCATAAGTGTCTCTTACTGGAATGAAGTGGGCACTTTTGGTCAGTTTGTCGACCACTACGAGTATAGCATTATGTCTCAAGGAAGTGAGGGGCAATCCCACAACAAAGTCCATGGAAATGACTTCCCATTTAGTCTCAAGAATATCATGAGGCCATAAGAGACCGGCTGGGTGTCGATGATCTGCCTTGACTTGCTGACATTCTAGGCATTTCGAAACAAAATCAACTACATCGCTCTTCATACCGGCCCAGAAGAAGAGCTTCTTCATGTTTACATACATCTTCTTCACTTCAGGGTGCACACAATAAAGTTCCCTGTGGGACTCTCTAAGGATTGTTTCCTTGAGACCACCTTCTTTAGGGATATACATCCTCCCTTGGTACCACAGCAACCCATCTGCCTCAATATGGTACACATAATACTTCGACTCACACTTCTTCCCACTCTAAATATCTGAGGTTACCTTTTTATACCAACCATCTCCCAAAAGTTGTTCGAGCACTTTCTCCTTCAAATCCACTCTCAAGGGAATTAAGGAGAAAATCCTCGGCCTTTGGCTTAGAGCGTCTACCACCACATTCTCCTTTCCTTTGATATAGGAGATACCAAAGTCATACTCACTCATGAACTCACTCCATCATCGTTGCCTAGAATTTAGATCCCTTTGTGTAAAAATATACTTCAAACTCTGATGATCTGTCTTAAGTGTGAAACTTCTGCCAACGAGGTAGTGTCTCCATAATTTGAGTGCCAACATTACTGTTGCCAATTCTAGATCATGTGTGGCATATTTATCCTCATGAGGCTTCAAATTACGAGATGCATAAGCTATTACCCCACCTTCCTGCATTAGAAATGCTCCTAACCCTTGCTTTGAGGCATCAGTACATACCATGAAGTCTTTATCCATGTCTGGTACCCATAAGATTGGTGCACTTGTCAGAAATCTATTTAATACAACAAAAGTGGCATCACATTCATTGGTCCACTCATATCGGATTCCCTTTCGCTGCAAGGTGGTGATGGGTTTTGCAATATTGGAGAATCCTTCCACAAATCTTTGGTAATACCCTGATAATCCCATGAAGCTATGCACCTCATGGGAATTCTTCGGAATTGGCCAATCCTTGATGGCCTTCACCTTTTCTGGGTCCACTGAGATCCCTTCTCCTGAGATGATATGCCCTATGTAGTGAATCTCCTTTTGGAAGAAAGAACACTTCGACAATTTACCAAATAGTTTATGTTCCCTTAAGCAAGTTAAGACTAACCACAAGTGCTCCTCGTGCTCCTTATCGTTCTTAGAATATATAAGAATGTCATCTAATAATACCTTAACAAAGTGGTCCAAGTAATTCCGAAAGACACTATTCATGAGGCTCATGAATACTGCTGGAGCATTGGTTAAACCAAATGGTACTACTATGAACTCATAATGCCCAAATCGAGTTCAAAAAGCAGTCTTAGGAATGTCATTTTCTTTAATCCTAAGCTGGTGATACCCTCACCACAAATCAATTAGAGAAGACAGATGCGCCTTTCATCTGATCAAATAGGTCATCAATTCTTGGTATAGGATACCTGTTCTTCACTGTGGCTTTGTTCAAATCCATATAATCTATGCACAATCGCAAATATCCATCCTTCTTCTTAACAAAGATCATTGGTGCTCCCCATGGTGAGATACTAGGTCTAATCGGTCCCAAGTCTAGCAACTCTTTTAACTCGATCTATAACTCTCGAAGCTTAGGGGTTTTCATTCTATAAGGGGTCTTTGAGATCAGCTCAGCACTGGGTTTCAGTTCGATTGTGAAATCAAGCTCTCGCTCTGGAGGTAGTTGGGGAAGTTCTTCTAGAGAGACATCCTTGAACTCAGATAGTACGGGGTAAGAATTCAAGGAAGGTCCTTTACTATCGCTCGCTGTCTCAACTACAAACAACTGACATCCTTGTCTTAAACACCTTTTAGCTTTCACTTCAGAGATTAAACGGAGGGATATCTTCCTTTTTTGACCTTGGATTTGAATTGCTCAACCCTTGTCATCAAGGCACAAGACTTTCTTTGCATAACAATCCATGAAAGCTCTATGGTCTTCTAACCAATCCATGCCAATAATGAGGTCATAGGTTCCCAAATTGGTGACATAAGCATCCAACTTAGTGGTGCATACTCCTAAGTCAACTTGACACCCCCTTACCTTAAGACCTACTGCCTGTTTAACCCCTGAAGCCATCTCAACCGATTCAAAATCATCGTGCTCGTAGGCTGCCAACCCACAATTATCTAATGCATATGGTGAAATAAAACTATCTGTTGCACCAGGATCAAATAAAATTTTAAGTTTGACATTTTTTACTTTACGAGAGGATTCTCCTATGGTGGACTGATGTTCTACCTGGTGGTTGTGAACAGCTGCATGAATCCGATGAGTGTTATCAGAATTTCCCATGGATGCTTTTCATTCCTGCTGCCTTCTACTGGTCTACCCTTTAGTACAATCCCGCTGAAAATGAGGACCTCCACATCCCCAACAAGATACATTAGGTGGTGCTTGCATGTTGCTGGGAGGAGTCTTCTGGGATGTGTTCCTTCCCCGAGATCCTCTAAAGCCTCCCGATCCTCTATAGGAATTGCCCTGTGTTCGTCCTCAGTTCCCATGGTTTGTTGACGAAGCCTGCGATACTGAGTTAACTGAAGTGTTACCCTTCGGAGTGAACTTGTTACCATAAGGAGGAGGTATGGATTGTCCTCCTCTGAAATATGGTCGTGGGGCCTTCCCTGTAACATACTGATTGGATCCTATCAACTTGCTTCCTCCCTTTGCATCTGACATATCCTCAGCATATTGAGCATACTCAACTACCATGGCAACTAAAGATGGCTTCCACATCCGTACTGTGGCCCTGATCTTGTAGTTGAGTCCATACACAAATCGCTCCACCTGTCGATCATCCGAGTCCAAGTAGGGAACATACTTTACCAGTTCCATGAATCTAGCTTCATACTCTTCCACTGTCATGTTTCCCTGTACCAAAGCATGAAAGGAACCCGCCTGTTGTTCCCTGTAATAAGTCAGAATATACTTCATGTTGAACCTCTCCTCGAATAACTCCCATGAAACAGACAAAGGAGTAAGGTGCAATTGTTTCTCAAGGTATGACCACCAGTTTAGGGAATCTCCCTTTAGCTGGAAGATGGCCATTCTAGCTTTGGAACTCGAAGTATACTCGTTTAGTGCAAAGCACCTCTTCATACCCTTGAGCCATGCTTCAGCGTGCTTACCCGGTCCTCCTCCCGAGAACTCAGGAATTTTAATCTTCTGTAGCTCTCTAGAAATATCTTGAAGCGGTTCTTGCCTTGGGACCTGCGCCCTCTCAGAGTTTTCTTGGCTCACCTGTGTGGTTTCTACCTCTTTGATCCTCTCTGACTGTCTGTTTAGTGTGGCCATGATGGTTTCCAAGGACCTCAGTGTCACCCCAATCTCAGGGCTGGAGGTTGTCCTTGGCGGTGTCGGTCGTGGGATCTGTGGTGGCGGTGAGGGTGGTTGACCTGGGGTCTGCGGTGGCGGCGAGGGTGGTTGACCTCGACCCCGCCCTCGACCTCGACCTCGACCTCTGCGTGTTTGAACCATGATAATTCCTGACATATTCAACAACATTATGCCATTGTTATCTCAATCTAATTGCAAAGATAAATGTTTAGTTATGCAATGCTTATATTTATGCGTACAGACCAATTGTCAATATTTGCGTAAAACTTGCATAGTCGCTTTCATCAAACTATTTCGTCTTGGGTTTTAATCTGTGCCTTTACATTCAGCTCATAATGCTAGTCTCAACAGTGTCTTGTTTTTCTTATTTCACATCCATCCCGCCTCTTCGACTATCAGTCAAAGTCTCGGTAATACCTTAAGCTTAGTACTTGAAATAACATAGACTAACTAACGTTACCATATCTAAATTTTTAGTGTTATCTATATTGTTAGGTTTACATTTAACATTTAACATTTAAATGCTATTTCTAACTAATTAATATTAGATTAAAGAAAACTAACATTAAATACTACATCCAATTATCCTAACATCTATTTTAATGAGAACCTTTATCTTAACTTAATTGAAGATAGCATATAATTTAAATATTTAACTTACAAACTACTTATAACACCTAAATTTTAATTTAATAATAAATTAATCATTTAACTATAACTTAAATGAAATGTTAGTAAATCAACAAGTTCCCATCTTAAAATAGAAATAACAATACACATTTGTAATAGATTTTGATTGAAAGAGTATGAAGTTGTATGTATGGATGATGTGTAATAGAAGTATATTGTTAATAATAATAATTAAGAATTGATAATTAAGACAAAGACATGTTGACATAAACGGTATGGTACAAAAGATATCAAAAAAAAAAAATGTTTACATAGATTCTTTTATGGAGATATATATGATGACGAAATCCCAAAATCTTAGGTTTGGTTAAAACAATATGATTATTATTTGAGAATTTAAATTTGAGTGAAGGTGAAAATAATTATTTATTTATTATTTATTATTATTATTATTATTATTATTATTATTATTATTATTATCTTAAAATCATGTGTTTGGTGAAGGTTGAATCCACTATTATCAAACTCAATTTACTTCACCAATATTTCCATAAAGCTTAATATTTTGTATTAGCAAACTCAATTTACTTCACCAATATTTGCATAAAGCTTAATATTTTATATTAGAACATTGTGATATATAAAAATTAAAAAAATTATATTTTAAGTATAAACCAAAATATTTAAATGAAATTAAAAAGATTCTTGTAATATTTAATTTAAATTTTTCAATATAGTTATCATTACAATTTTATTCCTGGATGGGTAGATACATTTTGATTTAAGAGGCGTTAATGCAGAGGCAGAGGTGGCAGGAAATGGATGCCGGGTAGATGGTCGTCGTGGGGTCAGAAGCTCAGGAGCTGACCATGTAAATGCTTTTTATTGTCCCTAGGTCCGTTCGGGCATATTTTCCTTATCTCCCATGCAACCCCACACCCACATGACTTGAGGTTGCATGCGCTCCACCTGTCCGCCAACATGTAGTTGGTGCATGGCGTGGAGTCCCCCCCTCTCCTTCAAGAACCCTCTCATTCTTACCCACGTGCGAGGTCCTTCTCATATTTTCAGCTTACTAGACGGTCGCTTGTCCTTCAACTGCACAAGACTGACGAAGGCCGCAGGGACTATGCCGAGTTCCTTCGCCTGCCCAGAAAGAAATCCATGGACTTTGCACTGGTAAGGAAGGAAATTGCAGATGAGGTTGATTGAATTACGGGGCATTCCAGTAAGTCTTAAGTGTTTGTTCTTTTACCGTTTGGTATTTAGTTTGTTCACATTAATTTCTGTTGGTTTATAGGTGGGACATCTCCAATGGCTGGCGAATTCTAACGAGTAGATTATATTGGTGTTTTAGTATGTGGTTCTGCAAATTTGTGGTTTATGGTTTCTCTAATCTATTTTTCATAAAATATGTTTAATATTTCCAATAAATTTGTTGTACATGAGCTACAACTCATGTGGGAGAGGGAAGCACACTACCCTGGTCATACTATCTATCCATCCATTCACCACCAATAATACCTTCGCATCAGGGGTTGGTTTTTTTTCTTAATTAACCTAATAGGAATGAAATTGCTTTCCTTCTTTCCACCATCCAATAAGTAAATGATAAATGCATAATTATAGATATATTGTGGCTAAGGAAGAAAGAAGAGTGTATAGAGACGTTCGGATCAGATATGTGCGTCGCGCGGATACACAACAAGATAAAGGCAGTGCCCGCACTATTTTTTTTTTTTCTGTGTGTTGACATTGATGCTGAAGGTAATACAGCACGCGTTAATGGCCTTTGAATAGGTTTTTTTTTTTTTACTTAGTATAGGTGCGTCCTGGTCCTCCAATCAGGCCGGGCATATTTGTAATAAAAGACATAAGGAGAGTCAAAGCTAATAGCATGGAAAAACAATTACAAGTTGCAGTCTGTTAGTTAATTTATTTTTATCTTATAGGGAGTTGAAAATTTCCAGTAAAGATATTCATCTAGATTTTGTGAATGACAGTTTTCAAGAACGACGACAAGGACAAAAAGGGTATATAAAAATAAAAATAAAAATAAAACCATGGTCATGTTCAGTAAAATGTTATGTTGTTTTCACTGAATCTGTGGACAGCTTCGTTCTCCACAAACGCTTGATAACTATACTTTGTTGAGTGCGACAAATGACATTACACTGCTCACATTTTTGGAGGCACATAGACTCCCTCGTCATTGGCGTTTTGCACCACTGCCAACTGTGCGAAATATATGGATTTGAAACACTAATTCCTGCCGTTGTCACACAATTAACTAATTTGCATAGCCATTGTAGATGTTGATGGGATGAGAGCGTCAGCTGTCTAATTCCAGCATATACACATTGTTTCCAGTTTGAAAAAGTATACAGCTCGGTAAGTTGGTCAATCTAGATATTTTATCATCTATCTTAACAATTTTATTGATTGAGAGTTTAATATCTATTTATATATGAGTAAAATTGGTTTGTAGATTAATTTTTATTTCCTTGAGTTTGTAGGTTGTAGTGTTAAAGTCCACAGATTGTGCACTAGCGAGGGAAATTGATATACAGTGCGTTTATGACAGATTCGTTCCTCTGTTTCAGTACTTTACGAATAAATTCAGTCCCAATAACATTATTGGGATGCTCAGTCGATAGGTGTGGGATTAGACCCCGCGACACTAGAGATTCAAGAATATTTTAAGCGTTAGTAATTGTACTAATACTACTATTAATATTAATGCCAGGGATATTCATATTATATTTACTGTCAAGTGGACCAGTAAATAGATCAAAGAAGTTATTGCAGGGAGGCAGGACTGTATATATATATATATATTTATTTATTTATTTATTTATTTATTTATTTATTCCACATATCAATTGCGAGCCCTCTGGTTCCATATTTGGAACCATGGCTCTGATACCATTCTGTAGTGCTATGCTTTTCAGGCATAGCACTAAGTCCTAATTTTAAACATTAAAATGACATTTACTCTTTTGATTTTTAAGTCGTAGGATGTAACAACAAAATTTACATGGATTTTTATTTAGATTTCATTTATTTGTAAAACAAAGAGATAGTTCACCAAAAAATACTTGGACTTAATTCTGCTCTTGAATCTTGCTCCTGTAGCCTTTCCCTTCCCTTTTCCGAGCATCGTCTGAGCCTAGATGCCAATCGGATGATCCACCCTGCCGACCAGTGAACCTACTGGCCCTAGGAAACCGATGGGTTTCCTAGCCCCCGAGCCCATGTACCGATAAACCGGATAGCAACTTCCCTCTCTCTCAGTGTAAATCTCCCACCTGGATTTAACCCCCTCCTCCAGCTATCTTCCCCCTCTGCTCTGTCACTTTCATTCTTCCGTAAAAAATAATTTCTTCCCGATTGTTTCACCCCCAAAATCCACAATATCCTCTCCCTTATACCTCCTTTCCTTCCTTTCTTCCACCGCCTTCCTTCTTCCACCGCCTCTTTCATAAATTAATTTATTTTATTCTATCTGGGGCAGTGCATTTTAGATTTGTTTGACATGTGTTATGTATTAATGAATTTTTCTTGAATTGTACGTGTTACAAAACCCACGGGGACTTCACTTAGTGAACCTCTTATATAGCACGTGTGATCATGGGATATTAAATAATACCCTTAATTTTGAGAGATATTGACCCAAAATATTTTTGTTGAAACCCCCTCCCAATACTTAAAATCTCCTCCCCACCCCTTTTTATACCTCAATCCTTATAAACCACCCTACCCACCCCCACCTTAAACCCCTCATCCCCCCAATATCTACAATATATTGGTTCAATTTTTTTATAATTTTAAAACCCACAATATGAACTAACGTGATAGGATATTGGTCAACAAGTGAATCCCCCGTGACAAAACCTAACCAAATGTCATAGAATTTTACCTATGTGGTTTGTTTAATTTTTATACTAAAAGGTAAAAGTAATGGTAATCATAGTTTTGTTAATTATTATTTATTAATAACTAAATAATAAATACTTAATAATTAACATTAATAATATGAAATAATAATAATAAATAGAAGTAAAATAAAAATTGATATTATTAACCAATAATTAATCAATTGTAGTCTCATGATTAATTGATCGAAATGATAGCATTGTTTATGTTTATTGTTAAGTCCCCTCACGGATTGTTTCTTAATAAATAAGGTACATTTATAGGTTTAAAACAATTCACAATTACTTAGTTAACCTATCCAACTATTTAAATATTTCATACTAGCGTGCATGTGTGAGGTGTGCATGCATGGCTAGTACATGCACAGGCTGCACATGTACTATAGAAAAAACCCCTAAATAATAATTCACACAACTTGACCCATATATAGATATAATAGGATTTCTTGTGACATTTGGAGTTAATTAACAATTATGTTCTTATTAATTAGTCAGTTAAGATTGGTACCTACCAGCACTAATCCGGTATCATAATTGTCCAACATTCAACAATAATAACTAATATGTCCACCCATCCTAACCTACATCCGCATCCTCCCTATCCTTCCTCTGCTAGTACAAGTGGATTCTAGTTGTACTGACCTTCCCACATAGAACCTGAGAGCAGTAGCGTCGACTAACTAGTGGACCTAGCCTCTCTTAGAAGGCATCCGACCATCGTCATCACAAAAACTTGGGGAGCATGTCTTAGCACTACCCTCCCACGATCTCGGGTATCAAAGTGACATAGGGTGGGAAATGCCTCCATCCCTCTCAACATACTAGGTAGATACTCATCAAACCATACTTCGTTGCTATCTAGTTTATTGGTACGTGTCATCGTATCATCACTTGCCAATTAAGGCTCTTCTTCAAGATATGTATTGAGTCATACTTTGCATCACACACTTGGCTGTCACATAGCCCCTGTACCATGTAGGTTAGCACTATGCAAACATGCATTCATAACAATATTCAATCAATAGCTGGTCCATATCATCGACATTATTTCCTTTCATCATATAAAATCACAAAATAATTCGCATCATGGATGGGTGCCCATGTACCACATCATACATCTCACATCATATCGAGGATGACTATCAACTATATACTTTGTTATGAAATAAAGGAATCTGATGACGACTACTGCATGATAATTGCATAGGCACAATAATTTCATATAAATGATAATCATCATACATCATAATCAAAGCATCTACATAGGCATGTTAATTGTCGTAACCTCATGATCAAATCATAATATAAGCATGATAACATCATAATATCATAATTAGAGCATAATCCTGATAACATCATAACATCAGTAAATAATCACATATAACATGCCAAAATATAGTTTATGAAGTATAGCTAAGTCTACAGATAATAAGTAAATACACTATAATAAGTCTGAGTGATAAATATGCCGGATTCAAAATATGGGGCATTACATACACCCACCCTTCAGGAAACTTCGTCCCGAAGTTATGGTCAAAATAGTGAGGGAAAATCTTGACGCATAGTCTTTGTGTCTTCCCAGGTAGCAGATCCTAGTTATGTTAAATTACATTCAGTTCTGTTCAGTTAGATTTAGTTGCATGTCGTTACATTCAGTTATGTTCAGTTACATTCATTTGCATGCAACTCCATTCAGTTGGGTTTAGTTACATTCAGTTGCATGCAATTACATTCAATTATGTTTAGTTACATTCAGTTGCATGCAACTCAATTGAGTTCAGTTACATTCAGTTGCATGCAGTTCCATTTAGTTTAGTTCAGTTACACTCAGTTCCATTCAGTTCAGCTCACTACACTCAGTTAAAGTTAGTGAATTAATGGAAGGTGCATATCTTCTTATGGGAGATAATTATGGAGTTCCAACTTGGCACCAAGTCAGTAAGGGTGCATATATTCTAGTGGTAGATATTTATGGAGTGTCATCTTGGTGCCATATCAATAAGTGGTGCATAATTGAAGACATATCATTGTTCTAAGTGTTAACAAGTTAATCATGCATGCAACCATTCTATTTTTGTTGTATAACCTAAGTTTACTTGTTATTAAAGTGATATGCACTTTGAAAGTTGGAAACAGTGTTCCATTTGATCTCCACTCTATGGTGCTCTTGGTGAAAGCAATGCACTATTGTGTTGTAATCATTTTCTGTCACTTATCAATCATACTCTAATATTTTTTGGGGGTTTTTTATCCTCTGAATCAGTGGAGGGTTTTCTCAGGGTACATCCCATGTTCTATCGTTTGATTTATGTCTTTGGATTATTGATGAGATTTAAATGCATTTTTATTGTGGATTAAAGTTTTAAAGTTGAATTATCTTCACATTTTTCTCAATCACTATCATGGTATCATAGAAAGGGTGTGCAAGATCTAGATTTGAGAAAATAGTCTAATCCTCTGTAGATATTGAAGCGTCAAGCAATATCTTGAAGCAATGAATTCTATATCCATTCGACCTTAATATAGACTGGAAGGAACATCCAACTTCAATACATGGAAGGCGAGGGTTTTGAATATTCTTAAAGAGAATGATATGAATTCTTTTGTGAACTCCATGATCGAAGAGCACACTACAAATGCAGGAAGAACAAATTACAAAAAGAATCAAACAAAGTCAAAGAGGATCATATATGACTCTATGAAGGACAACCTCATGTGGGTGATCACACCATTGAAGACAACAACGGAGTGTTTTGACACACTCATGAATATCTATGAGAAGAAGACACCTGCTACAAAGAGGGCATTGAATAAAAAGTTGCACAACATGAAGCTAGAAAAGGATGAGACTGTAGCATTTTTCTTCATAAATATTTCACAAGTGAAGGATCAACAAGTGAGCATTGGTGTAGAGACATATGACGATGATATTCTACAAAGCTCCAACGACAAACTCGTCTCCTCATTCAAGACGTTTCTTACTGCGGTAAATGGAAGAGAAATTTTGAAAGACTTTGGAATGATTTCATCCAATAATAAGGTTGCATCCACAACAAGATGGTGAGCACTAAGGAGGAGAATATTTCCATCATGCCAAGAACTAAGAAAGAGGGAAAACCCTTTTCTACCAAGAACACTTTTCATGCAAAGAAGAAAGAGATCCATAAAGGTATAGACAAATAAAAGGTAATATGTTTTTATAGTAAAAATTCAAGTTACTTCGTACAGGATTGCAATACAAGGAATAGAAAAGAAGGAATAATTCATGCCTCCACCACCGTAGAAGGAGGTGAACCTGTCAAGCACCCTAAATGCAGATAAGTTATTATCAACACACAGAGCTTACGAAATTCATTGTCAACCCGAGGAAGTCTTTTGTTTCAAAGGGTAAGTGCACAATATATGCTAAACACCAAATAATTGTAGTGAATACTGTTCTTAAACAACTATGTTCATCCCTCAAACTTTGTGTGATCCCACCAATCTTCTGACTCTACAATTTCAACCTTGTCCTTCTATGCATCAACCATAAATGAAATCAACAATTACTGACAGAAAGGAAATCCTATTCACAGCCCAAATTAAAGGAATTGCCTATTGATCTAATCACACTCGGAATCTGTAACCATAAATTAATTGTAATCTAGAAATTCAATTGCGACAGATCAAGCTCGGTTATTCTAAGAATTGAATTGCAGAAATAAAGATCAACAATTATAACAATCCAAGAATTACACAGGGTTCGTGGGATGTCAACCTGAAACCATGAGATGAACAGAGTTGTGTACAGCTATTGAATAAATTTCATAAAGATTATCTACTCAGTCGACTGTTACAGTTATTGATCTTAGGAAAATGCAATGCTGTAGATCACACACACTACTGCTGCGCACACAGAAAATATGATTAACAAAACATCACACAACCACAAATTAAAAGATCCTACCTTAACTCAGCAATCTCTGCGGAAGGCAGGCCCAGCCCTCACACAGAGACGCTGGATGAACAATGTACAGCTCCCTTAAACCAGCAGTAACTCTTTGTATTAAAAAGGAAGGATTATTACAGATTGCTCCTGCTGTTAATACACCAAATGAATTAACTATATTCCAACCCCCCTGGGTCGAGACAGCCTTCTGCATTTATACATACAAGCGATAACATCCAATCCTATTACAAAGGGCAGCCATGAATATCTCTGATCTTCAGGCACCCTGAATAACACCGGTTGTTACAAGAAGTGGCATGATACAATTATAGAAAGTGCGAGAAGACTGTTGACTGGCCCAGAAGTGGCGATCTTCTCAGATCGCCATAATATTCGAGCAGCTACACTGGAAATCCCTCGATCATAGCACATTCTGTTATGGCTACTCTGACCGGCTCTTGTCTAGAATGTCACGTGCCTCAATCGACGATGGACAGGTTGAGGATCCCTTTTGTGTCATGACCATCCCTCGTCCCTCGAATTGTTCAGCGTTATCCCCCTGCATTCTGCTCATCTCACATTATCTTCATAGATCATACATATTAGCACAATTTCGAGAGATAAATAGCCTTAATTGTCACAAGAATAAGCATTAATAAGGTAAAACAATAATCAGTCTTACCTTGACAATTTAGGGAATAAAGTGAATAAAGTCAGTCTGATTGGCATGCTAAGCAGTGTAAAACAAGGGAAGAAAGGTGATTAAAGGTGGTTAAAAAGGGACCAAATTTGGACTCAACATCTCCCCCCAACTACCCTATTGCATATCCTCATGCAACACCCTGCTTCACTCGGAATCTGAATCCTGCATTGAGCTCTATTCGTGGAGAGAAGAAAAATTGTAGGGAAACTCAGGTTTCTTATCTTCCTTCAGAAAACCTCTGTGAATAACCCAGAACTACCAACATTTCCGCTCCTCTGCCCTAGTCATGGAAAAATCCATGTTTTATGGTTCTGCTGGCCACCAAATAAGAGGAAATTTGAACTTTAAACCCAGCCAGTCGACTCCACATTCCTTCATACACCCTACATAACCCTTGACTCTTGAGAGTGCATGTTTAAAATTTTTAAAGCAGTAGGGGTCCCTGTTTCTCAATGCAGAGGAGGCAACCTGCCATCTGTGCCGGCTGCCATCTAATGCAACCTGCTGCTGCCTAGAAATAGATTTGGTACATGTGGAGATTACCTCCTCCTGCAGTTTCATGATGTGTTGCTCCTGGGAAGGAATGGAAAGAAAACTTTTATACCAAGCCAAGAGAATGCCAGGATTCTGGGGTTCACTACGGATCCATAAATTAGTATGGCCTTCATTGTGGGAAACGGTCTGAAAAGACCTTTCCCACTGAACATGATTGTTCACAAAAGAAGAAAATGCTCGTAGCTGAACATCCCCTGCAAATGGAACAGGATTTGAGTGCCGATCCATAGGGCATGCCATCTCGTGCAGGTACAGTTCACATAGCAAGTTCTGCTCTTCAAATTTTCTCCCAAGAAATGTCTCCAAAAATTTTTCTGAGGTTGCAATTTCGAATAACCTCCCCTCCTGTACAGCTTTTAATTTGAACCAGACAAACTGCTCGAAGAGAAACACTGGGTAAGAGGAAAAGGGATTCCTAGTGCCTATGAGTTCTCGGGATAGGTCATACATTTGATCCTTATCCTTCTGCATGGATGAGAATTTATTCAATTTCTTTATCTCCTGCTGCAGCTCCTCTACCTGAACTCTGTGGCCCATACATTCTTCAGCCCCCTGCTCTTCCAGTGCTCTAATAATTCTCTTATGCTCATCCAACGCAATTGTCTTTTTCTGGTTTTCTTCCACCCGACTTCTCCATTTAATTACTTCCATCCTCAGGGCTGAAACTTCTGCTGTAAGATCTGAAATCTCCTTTTTATAATGTTTTTCCTGTTCTGCATCCAAATCAATAAAATTTTTGCAAGGGAGGAGTATTGTCTCTTGTGAGACAGTGTCTTCTAGCACTTCTTCTATGAGAGTTGCTGGTTCTTGTGTGGCAGCAACATCCCCTATATTTTCTTCCATAACTGTGATTGATGCTTGTTGAGACACTGGTTCTTGTGTAACAGTGTCTTCTCCCTGATCCATCTACATTTCTGAAATTGATTCTTGTGTTGCTGGTTCTTGTGTGACAGCAACACCCCCTGGGTTATTTTCTACAGCTGTATCCAAGTCTTGTTGAGACACTGGTTCTTGTGTAACAGTGTCTTCTCCCTGATCAGCCTGCATTTCTGAATCTGATTCATGTGTTGCTGGTTCTTGTGTGGCAGCAACATCTCTCAAACTCTCCTCAGCATCAACCTCCATTGCTTTTAAGGACATTGGTTCTTGTGTGACAGTGTCTTCCTCCTGCATTACTGGGTTCAATTCTTGTGTTGCTGGTTCTTGTGTGGCAGCAACATCTTTCAAACTCTCCTCAGCATCAACCTCCATTGCTTTTAAGGACACTGGTTCTTGTGTGACAGTGTCTTCCTCCTGCATTCCTGGGTTCAATTCTTGTGTTGCTGGTTCTTGTGTGGCAGCAACATCTTTCAAACTCTCCTCAGCATCCACCTCCATTGCTTTTGAGGACACTGGTTCTTGTGTGACAGTTTCTTCCTCCTGCATTCCTGGATTCAATTCTTGTGTTGCTGGTTCTTGTGTGGCAGCAACATCTTCGTTCCCCTGCTTCTGAGATTGGATATCTTCCCCATCGTACAGCTCTTCCTCAAGGACCTCAGTGTCACCTGAGGCTATTGTCTGTTCATCCTCACTACACTGTATATCAGGTATGATATCTATCCCTGGATCATCTTCTGTTTGAAATTCAGGAATTCCCAAGGATGTTGGTTCTTGTGTGGCAACATCCTAGATTACCTCTTCATCCTCCCGTGGCTGCAGTTCTTCTCTAAGATTTGTATCATGGGGAAATTCTGGGTTCATAGTGCAATCCTCATTCCCATCATCATTCCTAATTTCATTCTCTGCCCCGGGATTAGTAGCAGCCTCAGCAAGGATGATCAAAGATGCTGGTTCTTGTGTTGCAACATCTTCTTCTTCTGCAAGTTCTTCCCTTGTGGACGTGGGCTGTTGCATTGTGTGAACTATGACCCCATGGCCCTTCTTTTTGAAAATTTCCCCACAATTGGGGCACATTACTTGCTCCTTCTCCCTGTCAGGGTCAATAGATTCTGTTCCCTCGAGGTGGTCTGCCGCCTCCACCAATGTATACATTTTCTTCTCGCCTTGTTTCCTACAAGTTTCCTTCCATGTCTCCACTTCCCTTCGAAGTATTTGGACTTCCTCCTTTAATACTGTTTTTTCTTCCAGAAGTCCTTCAAGGATGGGTTCTACCTCAACTGGCCTTTCTGGAGCATCCATTGGCCTTAGTACAAGGATTGGGATCTCAACCTGTGACTCCAGGGTTTCCCATCTTTTTCTCGCTGCCTCTGAGATTGTATTTGGTTTGAGTCTTTTGCCTCCTATTGGTGCAGTTATGCTCAACTCCTTAATTGGTCTCTTTCTTCCTTTTCGTGACGTTTTCGTTTGAGGGGCTGACTTATCAGGATTCACTGCTGGGGTCAAAGGAATGTTTTCTTGCACCTCAGATCGCTCCTCCTCAATTAGGGTTCCTCCTTCCCACTCAGGTAAGGATTCAACAGTGACCGGATCCATCTGTTCCATCTATTCTTCAATTTCCTTAGCTCTGTCATCTTCAGGTTCAATTGTCGCAGCATTCAATGCTGCTCCAATTTCTCCTTCTGATGACAGAGCTACCCTGTTGTCTGCATGTCTCTCAAGATTTTTATCAACACTTTCCCTCAATGTTTCTGCTTGTATCCCCTGTTGTGCTTGTTCTGGTACAATATCACCCCCCCCCAACTATATTGGAGGGACACCGATCCTCCTGATGATGTTGAAGCTGTGCCTGTTCTGCTGGGAGACCCAGGATAGGAACAGGCTCCTGAGTGCGGGCTGTGAATTGATCCCATGTGATATTGTGCTGGGCCAGGGTTCTTGAAATGATTAATTTTATAAGACCATGGTGGGTTAGGGAAACATGTGGATGTTTAGCCGTTTGAACAAACATCGCCATCTGGCGTAGGTTATGGAACAGATAGTATGGAATATTCAACAAAATGCCATGGCGAAGATGGGAAAGCAAATGTAGTTCAGAATTATAAACAACTTGGTACCTACCTTCGCAAGTGATGTATTTCTTAAGGAAGACAGCAACCTGATCCCATGGTCGCGGGAGTGATTGCAGTACAATTCCTCTCTTCGATGATTGAATGTGCTCCCCCTCTCGTAGAAATTCCTCCCGTGCAACCATCGTGGGGATTCGTCGTTCAAACCATGTCTTTCCCACCATTGGAAGAGCAGTAAATTCAGATATAATAGCCTCGGAAACTTCTATCCACAGCCCCCATACCTCAGAGTGAGTGTCCTTGAGGTGTAAAGCGAATTGCAAAGCTGCTTCCCTGTTAAATCCGTCTAGTCGATCGAAGAATTCAATCCATCCAGCGGCTTGAAATATGGCGAAAACCTCAGGATTGTTTCGGAGTTCCTGCGTGTTTAAAGGTTCATGACGAGCTGGAAGCCCCATAGTCCTGGCGACAGAGTTTGAGAGTCCGAGAGTGGAGGTTGCAAAGCGGGGAATGCATAGATTGCTGAGCGGAGATGTGAGTAGGGAGATGGCAAATTTGGAAAGTGCAGTGCAGAGGGAGGTTCAAAATTTTTATTCCAAATTGGGGAAGGTGGTGGTTATGAGCTTTTACGTCGTACGGGGGACGGATTAATGAAGTCATAATGGTATTACGCATTAAGGCACGACTGATATCATTAAACCCAAATTAACACTTAATCATGTAAAAATCAAAGCCATACCTCGTGCGACTGTGCATCGAATGACCTGCGGGGAATGATGATCCATGTGTTTGCTAACGCTGGAAGGCCGAGCTCGTGCGTAGGCATTAAATCGATCATAATAATAGCAATTAATGCCATAATGCCATCGCCAATGAAAATGGATAAAACATCGCGTCACCGAAGTCGAAATTATGCCAAATTGGCCGGCACGAGTGGAATAAATCAAAGCCATAAGTAATAGCGGAAGCAATTTTCTTTGGTTAACACAGGAGTTACTACTGCAAAGAACAAAAGAACAGTATGTAATGCTAAAAGTTCCACCAAATAAAACGGGATTGAAGTTTCCCAACATGATATCGCGGCCAATTAAAAGATGTTACAACCGTCAAGAAAGATCACAGTGTCGGAAAAAAATTGGCGGTACAGGGAAAAATCACGGCTGTCAGAATTCACAATGGTTGGGAAAGGATGTCGCGGCCATGGGAACATGTGGGTCGGCCACCGGGAGTGTATGTTCAGCCACCGGAAGATTATGTTCAGCTGCCGGAAGATTATGTTCGGCCACCGGAAGCTTATGTTCAGCCGCCGGGAAACTTATGTTCATCCGCCGGGAAAAAGAATTTACGGGCCTTTGGAAAAAAAAATTTGCGGCTGTGGGAAAGTATGTTCAGCTGCTGGGAGTGTTTGTTTAGCCGCCGGGAAGAATAATTTTCGGGCCTTAGGAAAAAGAGTTGCGGCTGTGGGAAAGTATGTTCAGCTACGGGAGCGTTTGTTCAGCCGCCGGGAAAAAGAATTTTCGGGCCTTTGGAAAAAGAGTTGCGGCTGTGGGAAAGTATGTTCAGCTGCTGGAGCATTTGTTCAGCCGCCGGGAATGTTTATTCTGAGAAAAGGAAAATGCAACATAGGGAACAAAGGAAAACGTTTTTCGTTCAGCGGGCCCATTCTGGTCGTTCGCCTGGTACTTCCCTGCAATTTTATTTCTTTGAAAAACAACAACCAAAGAGATCAAATGCAAAAAGAAACAATCAAGAGTTATTCGCTACAGTAGAAAAAAAACTTATTTATGTACAGTGATTCAATAGTGCGATTTACAGTTTAAAGGTTGGAAGAGGCAGAGAGAAGTTCCTGCCCTGGTAACAGCTGATACTCTGGGTCGGCAGCAATCTGTGAAATGAATGCGTCCTTCGAGATAGGATTACGGTACAGTATTAGTCTGTGGCCATTAGCAAGTAATGGTATATGATTGTCGTCAATGGTCACCAGACGGACCGTGCCATTGTCAAAAACCCTGTCAACCAAGTATGGACCTAGCCACTGTGTACTGTCGAGCACCCTAAATGAAGATAAGTTATTATCAACACACAGAGCTTACAAAATTCATTGTCGACCCGAGGAAGTCTTTTGTTTCAAAGGGTAAGTGCACAATATATGCTAAACACCAAATCATTGTAGTGAATACTGTTCTTAAACAACTATGTTCATCCCTCAAACTTTGTGTGATCCCACCAATATTCTGACTCTACAATTTCAACCTTGTCCTTCTATGCATCAACCAAAAATGAAATCAACAATTATTGACAGAAAGGAAATCCTATTCACAGCCCAAATTAAAGGAATTGCCTATTGATCTAATCACACTCGGAATCTGTAACCATAAATTAATTGTAATCTAGAAATTCAATTGCGACAGATCAAGCTCGGCTATTCTAAGAATTGAATTGCAGAAATAAATATCAACAATTATAACAATCCAAGAATTACACAGGGTTCGTGGGATGTCAACCTGAAACCATGAGATGAACAGAGTTGTGTACAGCTATTGAATAAATTGCATAAAGATTATCTACTCAGTCGACTGTTACAGTTATTGATCTTAGGAAAATGCAATGCTGTAGATCACACACACTACTGCTGTGCACACAGAAAATATGATTAACGAAACATCACACAACCACAAATTAAAATATCCTACCTTAACTCAGCAATCTCTGCGGAAGGCGGGCCCAGCCTTCACACAGAGACGCTGGATGAACAATGTACAGCTCCCTTAAACCAGCAGTAACTCTTTGTATTAAAAAGGAAGGATTATTACAGATTGCTCCCGCTGTTAATACACCAAATGAATTAACTATATTCCAACCCCCCTGGGTCGAGACAGCCTTCTGCATTTATACATACAAGCGATAACATCCAATCCTATTACAAAGGGCAGCCATGAAGATCTCTGATCTTCAGGCGCCCTGAATAACACCGGTTGTTACAAGACGTGGCATGATACAATTATAGAAAGTGCGAGAAGACTGTTGACTGGCCCAGAAGTGGCGATTTTCTCAGATCGCCATAATATTCGAGCAGCTACACTGGAAATCCCTCGATCATAGCACATTCTGTTATGGCTACTCTGACCGGCTCTTGTCTGGAATGTCACGTGCCTCAATCGACGATGGACAGGTTGAGGATCCCTTTTGTGTCACGACCATCCCTCGTCCCTCGACTTGTTCAGCGTTATCCCCCTGCATTCTGCTCATCTCACATTATCTTCATAGATCACACATATTAGCACAATTTCGAGAGATAAATAGCCTTAATTGTCACAAGAATAAGCATTAATAAGGTAAAACAATAATCAGTCTTACCTTGACAATTTAGGGAATAAAGTGAAGAAAGTCAATCTGATTGGCATGCTAAGCAGTGTAAAACAAGGGAAGAAAGGTGATTAAAGGTGGTTAAAAAGGGACCAAATTTGGACTCAATAGAACCTTCTCAAGAAAAATCATACAAGGAAGAGGAGAATTGAAAGGAATATTTAATTTAGTGAATAATAACATTCTCTCTTGGTTTCATGGGATCCTTATTACCATGCAGAGACACACTTTCCAGTACATGCATTAAGTTTTGTTTTTACAGTTTTGTAAGTTGCAGTGAATAAAGAAGGATGCCACCTATCTCCGCAAGGGTGCAAAGATCAAGAGGGAGGCCACTCAAACAATAAAGATAAGTAACTTACATTTTTTTATATTTTATTATAAATCATATCTAATTTTTTTTTTTTTATGTTTGTTGACTTTCATATATATATTTGTATTACTTGACTTGGAATTGTGTTTAGCATATAAATTGTTTTTCTAACTTTATTGGCATGTTATCAATCTCATGAGTCCAAAAAATTTTGAGATGATATAGGGATGATATAAGACTTATGTATGACTGATATATACTCATATATTATTGATATAAGGATGAAAACATCTTACATGATACATGATATTTACGTGCAACATGATTGTTTCATAAACTATGAACATAAGACTACATGATTAGCTAAATAGAGGGATTCATGCTTACCTCATGAGATATGAATATGGGGCTGTATATTTATTTTAAAAAATGAAATTCTGGACCGATATAGGAATGATATAGGGCTGCATATTAGTACATAATATTATAAATGGTTATGATAAATTGGTTGGTCAATGTCTATACATAACTAGGTAAATCTTGATCAGTATATTGAGAGTATTTCATGTGAATAAAATTCATGAGTATGAAATGGTTATAACAATTAGAATAATTTGTCTTGTAGGGAAAATTAATATGCCCATACCTAAAAGTAAATAAGGACATGAATTTGGAGTCATTATAATGTCTGATCCCGAAAGAGAAGAGTTGGGAAGGTTCATATGTCTCTTGGAAAGAAGACAAACTAGATGGCTTAATTCTATTCTGATAGATATGAATACTCTTGAAGTTAGTCTATATTATTTAGATTAATGTGTCAAAGAAGAGATTCATATATATATGAGCATAAGTCTCTGTGATGGAGGACCTAGATTATGATTCTAACATTTACATGGTCAAAGACATTTTCTAGTCTCGCTAGGTCCTGAAGAACCAATGTAACTGGTTGATGCACCTCCTGTAAAAAGGAGATATGCATGATGATTATATTTAGAAGGAAGCTAAGAACTATTTTCAAGAATATTTTTTTTATTCTTATGATTAGTGGTGTGGTATTAATCAAACAAATCTTTTCCTTAGTTAAGTAAAATGTGCAGGTAAAATATCCTAAAGGCTTTTTGGATGATGGACTATAAGTCCAGACCACACATATGAAGGTAAATATGAAACTTTATAATCCTTATTTCATATTTGGAGGATATCAAGTCATTTGAGATGTATTTGGTTAGTCATGGGTCCTAGGATATGTTATGTGCTTTGTAGTTTATACATAGATATGTACAAAGCATGTGTTTTGGTACATACTTGGTACAAGTGTATGTGGACTTAGATATGTCTTGATCAGTAAAATAGAGTTTCAAATATATATGAAATATGACTATTATAGTGATTGATGAATATCACATGTGATTCTCTAGATAGAGAATGTTGGAAAGCACTAAATATTTTGAGGGTTCTATTCAGTTATATTGAAGACATGATACATATCCATAGATGAGAAGCATTGCCAACATTCTTACTAAGCCTTTGTCAAGGACAACCTTGGTATAGTACATAAGAACTCCTCTAGTTGAAGAGGGAGTATTGCTGTGTCTTCAGAGGCAGTAACATATACAGTCCCCACCAGTTAGTCATCGTACATGACTTAGGAATCCAAGGGTTGTGATAGCTTGTAGATAGAATCCACATGAGCAAAGACATGGTCAAAATCATTAGAGACTATTTTTAGTTTGGACTATTAGAGAACAGTTTAAACCAATCAGAGAGGTAGTTGGAGTGCTACAATATAAAGAGAAGGATCATTGAGAAACTGATCATGACTTGAAGAACATCATAGAGAACTTCTCCAGATAGCAGAAGATTCAAGAAGTCAACAAATGTTGAAAAGTGAAATAAAATATAAGTATTTCTTTCTGCATGTTATTACATATTTTTTGTATAATATTGTATGTGATGGATTTAAACTCCATGGTCTCTAGTTTAGAGAAACTTTATTATGGATTGGATCCAAATGATGCTACTTTTTGTAAGTAGTTGGTTGGTATTTGAGCAGACCTATTGTATTTTATGCTTACTACTAAGCATATGTTTGAGTACCTTTGAGGTACACTAGAATAGAATCTTTATTGTATTTGATACATCGAATAATTATTATTTTATTTTTTTATCCATCTATTATTTTAGCATGAGATACACAATGTAATTTGAGGTTAGTACTACACAATCTAAGTGTATTGTGGCTAGTTCTACGAAGCAATATGTATGTCTAAGAGTAATACAGAAGAAAAATGTGTTTTACGGATGATACTACTTACTGAGGAGTATTGAAGCTTGGGAAGATACCTACGTGAAAGACTTGAGCCTACAGTCATTAGGTGTTAATAGTCAAGATTTTGTCGAAAACCCTATATGTGTTTGATGATAAAATACATTCAAGATGAAGTTTTACTTCATTGAAGTCATGGTCATGAGTTCTAGTACATAGTTACTGATGAGAAGATTGAAAATTTGTGACAATCCTCTATCTGTGATGAAGTTTAAACACTTATGATATAAGCTTGGTATGGTAGAGAATTTCTCCCTTGCTCAGACGGAGTGTTGAGATTACATCATCAAGAGTCATTCTCCAGACTTGTGAGTAATATCAATACAGTAGACTTGTGAGTAATATCAAGTCCTACAAATATCCTCATATGATTGAGGTGGTGATGATGTAAAGCATGCGAGTAATATCAAGCTGATTCTTATGACTAATATCAATACATTAGACTTGTGAGTAATATAAAGTCAGTAAACTTGTGTGTAATATCAAGTAAAGTCTTGTGAGTAATATCAAGACAGTAAACTTGTGAGTAATATCAAGTTATACAAATATCCTCATGTTGTGAGGTGGTGTACTTTACTGTGTAAAGTAGATATACTATGTGATGTATGGATAGTCATGGTCAATAGGTGTTATAAGTATCCTTTAGGGATTAGCTATCCCTAGAGTGATTTACTTTAGCATGAGACTATATAACTCAGGGTAATACATATGATCGTAGGTTTGGAAAAAATCTTATGAGTATGCTATGGTATATAAGATTAATTAATGAAAACACATATGGACCATGCAAATATATTTAATACAAGCACAAAGATGGACAGAGAATTAAAATTTCCCACGTTACCATCAAGTGAACTCGAATCAATAAGATATTATTTGAGTATTATTTATGGTAAAAAAAATTCAGTTAATTAAGGAATCAACTCCTTAATTTATGCAAGTGGTTGTTTGAAATAAACATTGTTGAAGAAGAACTAGTTTTGTTCAATTACATTCAGTTATGTTCAGTTACATTATGTTATGTTCAATTACATTTAGTTCTATTCAGTTACATTTAGTTATATTCAGTTGCATTTTGTTATGTTCAATTACATTCAGTTCTATCCAGTTACATTCAATTATGTTGAGTTACATTCATTTGCATGAAGTTACATTTAGTTACATTCAGTTGCATGCAGTTCCATTCAGTTCAGTTAATTTACATTTAGTTTCCTGTAGTTCCATTCAGTTTAGTTCAGTTACACTCAGTTGTATACAATTACACTCACTTCCATTCAGTTGCATGCAGTTCCATTCATTTAATCATTTCACTCAATTAACAACTCAGTTAGAGTTAGTTGATTAATGGAAGGCACGTATCTTCTTGTGGGAGATAATTATGGAGTGCCAACCTAGCACCAAGTCAATAAGGGTGCATGTTGTCTAGTGGTAGATAGTTATGGAGTGCCAGCTTGGCACCAGATCAATGGGGGGCACATGATTAAATATATATCAGTTTTCCAATTGTTAACAAGTTTTTTTTTAATAAAATATTGTATTACTGCAAAATTCATGATTACACGGATGCCCAAAACATAGGCCACAACATATTTGAATCAAACCCCAACTTAATGAACTATTACAGTAATCTATCAAAAAACCCTACCATCCCCAAAAGAGGGAGAGCCCTAACTATGTAGAGCCCAATCCCATAATTAAGGCTAAGCAAGCTGAAAGTAAGACGGCTAAAAAACCACCTATTCCTATTGACAAAGATGAGCTATCGTGTAGACAAAAATACATATAAGAGGCAGAGACAAAGAGAGAAGTCCTCAAGCCGTCCCATCCTGCAGGCCGCATTTTCTTCTGTGCAAACATTTTCCATCATGTCCGCCACCTGGTTTGCCTCCCTTATGACGTGGTGGAAGGAAATAGTCAGGTGTGCCATGACCAAGCTATGTAAGGTATACAACCTACTATCCAAATGCCAGCTAGATGAGAACCTCTATGTTGTCTTCCTGTTGCCATGCTGCTTTTCCATATGTATGAGGATATTCAAGTCCCTTTCCACCATTGTCAGGATCCAACCTTCCATGAGCACGATATTGAGACCCTAAATCATACCTTCAAGTTTTGTGGAGTTGTTTGTGTCAAAACCTATTGATCCATAAAAAATTTGAATAATTTCCCCTTTCGAGTTTCTACAGACTCCCCCGTAACTCGTTTCTCTGGGGTTTCGCTTCACTTCTCCATCAAAGTTTAGTTTGTAAACCATTCGTGGAGGGGGAGCCCAATATTTAGGGATAGAGACTCTGCAAATATTTGTCCTTTGTTGTAGGCCATTTAGAGTCCCTTTTCCCAACCCCCATCCCTCCGATATTCTCATTTCTAGCCCTGAGAACTCTTTAGCTTCCTCATTCCATTGCATGTTGCATATGGTTGCCACAAGGTTTAAGGCTAGGGTATTCCATACCTCCTCAGACATTTGTTTCTTACCTCGAAATATTTAACCGTTTTGTTCCTTACATACCACCCACAAGACATTACCCACAAAGGCTTTCCACAAAGTACGCAATATGTGATTTTTGAAAGTTTTGGGATTCCATTCCCTTAGAGTTTGGCCTGGATCCCCTTTGCATCTATTGATCCTATTCAAAACCTAAGCCCCCCTATCCCATAGTTTCGAAGAAAAGGAGCAAGTATCAAGCAAGTGATTCATGCTCTCCTCTTCAGATGATCAGATGGCACATCGAGAGGGGCCATTGATACCTCTTTGTCTTAGGTTTTCCACTGTTAAGATCCTGCTTCTGATCACCAGCCAATAGAAGGTGGCAATATTTGGCCATGGGTTGGTCATCCAGATATTTTTCCAAATCTCATCCGCCTCCTCCTTACTCCTTATTCGGATATTGTAGGATTATGTTTTGTTGAAGGGTCCTTTTTGGGTTTATCCCCATTGAAGAGTATCATCCCCATCTTTATGTAGAATCTAGCGTTCCTGAAGTTCATTCTTGAAATATCGGAGGTCCTCCCCTAAGATACGGTCATCCCTTTTGTCTGAAATATCCCATTGTCGTTGATCCCCTTGGGTTCCTTCTTCCCAATATTGATGTACCTTAATCTTTCCTTCATCTATCCCTCTAGCATGAATGTATTGCCAGTGAGGTTCATTCCCCATTTTGGGAAGCTGATTCCATGGTTCGTCCCAAAAATTTGCATCGTTCCCTACCTTGATCTCTCATAAGCTATTCTCTTGAACCATCTTTCGACGTGCTTTTGACCTACCAAAGCCTTCTGCCAAATGTAAGATCCCATAGGTTCCTCATTGAATCTTGTCAGCTGGGTCCTGGGTCGATCCCTCGCATACTTGATGTGCCAAATATTAGCCCATGGTTCCTACAAATAGTTACACCACCTCCACCATATTTCCCCCCCTGGATTTCCCCCATTATTTCGGTATCTCGAAGGCCCTTTTCCTTCGGAGCACATACTTTCTCCCAACTGAACAAAGAGAATTTGGATTTAGCCTCTCTTCCTTCCCATAGGAAATTTTGTTGAATACTCCTTATATCCTTTATGATGGTCTTTGGGGATGAAAGAACAGAGAAATAATAAACTGACATGGCTTGGAGGACTGACTTTACCAGGACGAACCTTCTTGGTAAGTTTAGGGGCATGAGAACCCAACTTCATAATCTACCATTGATCCTATCCAATAGGTCCTACCATGAAGTTCTATTGATGGTTCCCTACCCCAAAGGAACTCTCAGATACTTGGAGGGGAAGGATCATTTAGTGAATCCCAAAATCTTGACAATATTCCGTTGGGTGATGGTCGGTGTGTTTAAGAAAAATACCTAAGATTTCTCGTCAATGACTACAAGACCAGACGCCTTTGCAAAGAGCGTTAAAATAATTTTGAAATTGCAATATTATTGGACTGGAGGGTGCCCAATTATCATCATTTCATCCATGAATTGCTAGTGATTTTTTCTTTTCCATGCCTTCATGGAGGGATAGACCCTTGATTCCCCCTTCTCCCACCTGGGTTTGGATGAGTTTGCTCAATTCCTCTGCAACTAGGATAAAGAGGAAAGATGAGAGCAGGTCTCCTTGCCTAATCCTCGAGTTGGATTGAAGAGCTTAGTTAGGGATCCATTCAATAGGATGGATAAGAAAGGAAAAGTAACCAAAGCCATGAACCATTCCACCCATTCCGTGATAAAACCATACACCCTCATCATCTTCTCCAAATATTTCTAGTTTATTTTATCATAGGCCTTATCTATGTCAATTTTGATGAGCATTCCAGGCCTTCTAGACCATTTCAAAGAGTGGATAGTTTCATGGACTACAATGATGCCATCAAAGATCTGTCTACCCTCTATGAAACTAGATTGCTCTGTACTGATCAGACCTGGGAGGAGGGTTTTTAATTGATTCACAATCACCTTGGAGATGATTTTATAGATCACATTACAGAGGGATATAGGTGTGAACTTACCTGGAGTGTCCTCACCCTCCCCCTTTGGGATGAAGGATAGGAAGGTAGCATTGAAGGCTTTGAGCACTCTGCACTTGCTTTTGGACTCCTCGACAATAGTCCATACTTCCTCCTTAATCATGTCCCAGAAGAAGTGAAATAAGTTGGTTGTGAATCCATCTAGGACGGGGGAATTCCCTTTGGCCATATAGTTCATTGCCTACTCCACCTCTTGCATGGAGATAGGTTTATTGAGAATCTCATTGTCCTTCCTGGTTACAGTCCTGGGGATAAGAGTAGTGATTTGAGTAATGTCTTGATCCCTGTCATTGTTTTCCTCAGTCATGATCCCCTTAAAATAGTTGGTTATTTCATCCTCTACCTCTCCCCTAGTCTCATCTTGGGACCTATCTAACCTTTTGACTCTATGAATCTTCAAGCCAAGTTTGTTTTTGACCACTAGGTTATGGAAGAATTTAGTGTTTTTTTCCCCTTCCTGAATCCATTTGACCCTAGAATTTTGCCTCCAATATATATCTTCCTACCTTTCTCTAGAATCTAATTGGTTGAGAAGGTCTTTCTCGTTATATTTCATCTCCAAGTCCCAACTAGATTCCATCCCTTTCTGCTGGACGAGGTCAATAACCTGGATGAGCCTCTTTTTGTCCTCAAAGATATTCCCAAAGTCATCTTTGTTCCACTTTCAAATATTAGCTTTCAAAGCCTTGAGTTTCTGCTAGAAGTTCTACATTCTTGTCCCCCCAAGGTTGTCCAATTCTTGCCACCATTGCTCCACCAGGACCTTCAAGTCCTTATGCTCCAGCCAGAACTACTCAAAGAAAAAAGGTTTGGTTAAGAGGGCAGTCGACTAGTCCCAGTTGAGACTGATTGGCCAATGATTAGAGCCTGCTACAGGGAGGACGTTCACCCTAATTTCCCCAGATCCCCTAGGAATATTTTCTAAAACTAGGAATATGTCTATCTGAGAGGAAACAAGGTGCTCCCCTTCCCTCCTATTATTCCATGTGAACCATCCATCTCTTGTCTCTAGATCCACTAGGGATCTATGGGCCAATAGCTCCATGAATTCATCTTGGTACTTGTCTAGTACCCTTCTCCCCTCATTTTCCCTAAGAGAGGTGATCAAGTTAAAATCCCCACCGATGATCCAATTCCCCTCCTGGGCCAAATCACTAAGTCACTTCAAATGGTGGATAAATGCTTGTTTCTAGGGAATGGAACTGGGTCCATATGTATTGACCAACATCCATGTGATCCTTGATCCAAAAACCTTGAATTTGGCCATTATATAGAAATGACTGGCCCTACATCCCAAGAGTTCTACCATCCTCAGGTGCCATAGTATAGCCATGCCCTCTACTCCTGTTGCCATAACGTTGCTTCCTTTGCAAATTATATGTCCCAGTTTCATTAGGGCTTCAAGGCTGCATTTGGTTTCTTGTAAAAATATAACATTTGGTCTTTCTTGCTTAATCTTCCTAGCTAAGGTCTCAATCTTTATCGGGTGGTTACACCCCCTAACATTCCAAGATTCTATCTTCATTGGGTAACCTTACTTACTTTAGAGGATGTCTCCCTTATCATCGGGTACTAGATTGATTTGATCATCTTGACTCCAATTCCTCCAATCCTCTGCTCGTTCATCTTGCACCCTCTTTTCAAATTCCCCTCCGAATACTTCCTCTTACTCCCCTTCTGAGGATCTGCATTGCTCCCTAAATATTTGTGATATTTGGATTGGTTTATGGCTTTTTGTAGGATTTCTATTTGCTCCCGAGAGACATAACATTTTCCTTCCTTTTCATATTCTTTTTCCATCGCATCCAAGTCCAATTCTCCTAATTCCATTTCCTCAACTTCATCCTCTTCCATGACATCTAGCAATTTGTTTTCGTTAGTTCCATTCATGAGCAAACTCATCTCAAATTACTGAGCATTTTTCAACACTTCTTTCTCCCCCTTCACTTTCCCTTCACCCTCTTCCTCTAATATCTGGAAGGGATTTATGCTTTCTAGGGTTTTTTCTACCATTTCCTTCCATGATTTTTTCACTCCATTGATTTTTCCTCATTTCCTGCTCTTAACCTGCGTGAATCCTTCGTTGGCCTGCTTCTCTTCCCCTTCTTGACCTGAGGCCATCTTCTCCTGGGCCCCTTTTGGGAAAATCCTCCCAAAATTTCCATATTCATGGAAGATTTTGCATCGAAAATGGAGATTGTCATAGTCAATCTGTTGAATCCACTCCTCGTCCTCCTAGTTCAATCTTACTACCTCCGGGAGGTCCTTTGATAAGTCCATGTAGATGCATATGCGAGCATAATTCATATACCTATAATACCTGGTTTTCTAGGCTACCATCACAAATTCTCCTATCGAATTACCAATCTCTCTTAAGATTATTGGATCCCAGTATTCTCTTGGGAGGCCTACCAATCAGATCTCCGTCGAGGAAACTATTAGATCCTCAGTTTCTAGGTTGAATTACTCCTTCCAAGGTTTGAGGTATAGCCCTACCAAAAATAAGAAGTAGGGACCGTCATCCAGAACTCTATCCCTGTCCTCCTAGTTGAAGAAGATTATAGTAAAAAAACTTTTGATCCTAGCTAGATATCATAATGGCCTTTTAGTTTCCAAGTGCCCTAGTCACACTGTACCAGATCTCTTTCTCTAGGCCATACCCCTGTGAACGTACCAATGAGATATTTCTCCTTCCACATCTCAATTTTCTCACGGATTGTTTCTGATCGGATCTAGATCGTTGGGATCGTCTGGGCCTTCGGGAGGAAGCCCCTCTGGCCCGATCTCCTCCCTGCGCATACCCCATCTTTCTCTCCTTCTGAGTCTTCATTGCCACCGCTACTCCCCTCAAGAGCATGGCTCTGATATTTTGTTACTTCCATGGGTCACTCGATGGGATTTGCATCCCCTACCCCCAACACAAACGTGCAAAAGGCCCCCACTATCATCTTTATGTTGCTTACGAAACCCTTCTCTCTCTTCCTAAACTCCCATATTTTTCCTAAGTGTTAACAAGTTAATCATGCATGCAACCATTCTATTTTTTTGTATAGCCTAATTTGACTTTTTATTAAAGTTCTATGCACTTGGAAAGTTATATATGGTGTTCCATTTAATATCCACTCTCTGGTGCTCTCGATGAAATCAGTCTTCTAATATGTTGTAATCATTCTCTGCCACTTATCATTCATACTCTAATATTGTTTGTTGGGGTTTTTATCCTCTGAAATAGTGGTGGGTTTCCCCAGGGTATATCATGTGTTCTATGGTTTGATTTATCTCTTTGTATTATTGATGAGATTCATATGCATTGTTATTGTGGATTAAAGTTTTAAAGTTCAATTATCTTCACATTTTTCTCAATCAATAACATATTGCTCTCTTTTTTTCCATTTCTTCTCTTTTTTATGCTATTTCTGGGACTTGGTTTCATAATAGAAAAGCATTCCAAGGAACATGTGTCAGATGTGAAAATGTTCATCATTTCCATCGCCTTCAAAATCATTAGTATAGTCAATATTATCACATCTTCATCATAATTAGTACCATTTTGTATTGGATATGGCACATTCAACTAGAATAAGTATAGACTACCATGTTTTATATATTACTTGGAAGGAAATTGAAAATCTTATTTTAAGATATAATTTCATTTATTGATGAATTATTTCATTTATCATTGTTCCTAGATTTTATTGTTAATTGAGAGTGTATTTGTTTGCTCATTATTAAAGTATCTAACATGTTTCCACCTAAACTATCGATATCAAACTGGGGTTGTGCATCAAGTTCTTATCCTAGGAACATTTGGAGCACCTATATATTTAGGTCATAATTGTTAAGTTTATAAAAGCAAATACTCTAGGAATAAAATCAAAACCATATCTAAAGACAAGAATGTGAAAATATGACAAAAAAAGCAAATAAAAACCCTACTTTAGAAGTGAATAGGTATCATTAAATCTCTCATGATGAAATTATGTTTAAACCTAACAACGCAACTAGGATTAATGCATATGTGATCACTAATAAATTCAAATAATGGTGATGATGAATTTGATCTTGACGATGGTGGTGATGATTATGGTGGCATTAACTTTGAAAGTAAGAAAAAATAATATTTTTTATATGATGGAATAGGATTGGAAAATCCATTTGTATGTTGACATTTCCTAGAACCTTTAATATCTCATTGATGTTTTATAATTTTACAATATTTTTCTAATCATATGATTGTATCATATATACCATTTTCATGAAAAATAATGATTATGTCGTCATCAAAATAATGAATTTATTTCCATTATCATACTATACAAAAAAAGGTGAATATATTACAATGCATTCCTTTTTAAAAGGTGAAAAGAGAGAGATATGATGAAGATGTTGATATTGTTTGTGATAATATAATGAAGAAAAAATATGATCACCATAATCATCATTAGTACATTCAATGTTTCTTTCATTTATCCCTTGAGAAGTTGGTTGTCTTAACCTTGAGTATTACAAGTCAATGAAGGCATATGAGGAGGATTTAGATATTAATCTATGATGGCTTCCGAGTTCCAAACTATATTTGACATATCTCGAGAAGTTAATGTATTCAACATCCCCAATGAACTATTTTGATATATATATATATATATATATATATGTACATATACATACATACATACATACATATACATATACATATACATATATGTATATGTATGTATGTATGTATGTATGTATGTGTATATATATATATATATATATACATACATATATATATGTACATATATATATATATGTATATATATAT
>LPNX010334628.1:22780-47302 GCA_001517045.1 Pseudotsuga menziesii | reverse complement strand
GTGTGTGTGTGTGTGTGTGTGTGTGTGTGTGTGTGTATTCCAATTACAATTGTAAAGATATGTTACTCATCATAAGGGGTACGAGTCATAGTGGTTATGGTTCAATATGTGTAATGGGTTAATGTGTTTACAATAATAGTGGTTAGAGGTGAAGTGTGTTGTGGGACAATTGTGTAAGGGGTCATACTATTTTTAGGATCATAATTATGGCACTGTAGTGGTTAATAGTTCAGGTGTGTGAAGGGTTCTAAGGTAGGTTGAGTTCAAAATAATCAAAGGTAAATGTATGTTAAGGATATTATGTTGTGTCAAGGTCAATATAGTTCATTATAGTGTGCTAATGGGTTATTTTGTTAGTCATCATAGTGTGTTTGAGCTCATAGTGGATATGGATTACAATCTACTAGATTTTTATAAGTTTTCTTAAAGATAAAGTGTGTGAAGGGGTAATTATGTTAAGGATCATAGTGGATGGAGGTAAAAGTGTGTCTAGGATCATAATTTTAAGGAGTATGGTGTTTTCTTGTTAAGATTACAATCATGAACATATTATATTGGTCCTTATATATGTATATATAGTTCCCTATGGCTATTATTGTGTATCTTTTAAAGTTAAAACTACCAGGGTAGTAAGTATTATATAAGGGAAAACAACCTAGTAAGATTCCATGTGACATTGTGTGTTCAAGGGAATTGTGGACATTGGTTACAATATATTAAGGTTTTTTTTTTTTTTTGTTCAAAATGAGTTAAAACAATATTTTTTCACGGATCATAAGGATTAGTTGTCATAGTGGCTAGGGTGTTAGCATTATTGGGGTCATATTTTATGCTAAATCATTTTTTTAGGGGTGATAAGGGTTAGGGATCATAGATGTTGGGGTTTACGATGTGATAGTGGGTTAGGGTGTAAGGAATCATAACATTTTCACAATAAAAAATCGAGAGGTAATATAGTGTAATAGGGTGTTATTGTGTTTGGGTTTAAAGTGTGTTAGGATACAATTTTTTCAAGGGTCATCCAACATATATGTTCATGATGGTTAACATTGAAGGTATGTGAATGGTTAACACACACACACACACAAAAACACAAACACACATATATAACATATTTTAACTCAAATTTCAAATTTTCATGTGCACCCACACATCTTCCTTTGCATCATTTCGTTATGTGTTCGTATCAATGACCAGTGCTCTAAGCAAGCTACTTAAAGGAATATATTCTTCACTGCATATCCCCATCCATTGTCCCTTTCTCATCGACCCAAAATTTTTGTCATTGGAATTACCTCATCTTCAGGTGTGATATAGGAGCAAAGAATAAGAAAGATTAATGCATCAAGAAAAATCAACTCGTCCATTTAGGATTTGAGACAACTAGCTACCCAATGAGCAAGAAGTGGGAGAGGAGATTTGGACTAGTGGATATTGAGGAGAGTAGAGTTAAATTGTGGCAAGGGAGAGGGATGCCAAATAGATAAAGTGTAATAGGATCCAAATCCTCCCACATCTATGAGTACTAAGCCCTAAATTGTTTCGATTTAAAAATTTTTAAAATTAGTTGGCAAATAATTTAGTTTTCATTGTTAATTTGATGTGACAAGGGAGTTTTGTTTCTAATTCGATTTGACTTGGGATTTCGATTTTCCTTGGGGTTTAACCTTCCATATCATTTTTGGATATTGGAAAATCTCAAGGATCACTTGATTTTTTAGGATATTTTCAACCTTGGTCCTTTTCTTAATATGATATAATTGTTCCTTAAAAAATGTCTCAAAACACTAGAAAGTTATTTGGGTAACTAGCTAACACTTGTTAGATTCATCCATGAAAGAATTTTAGTTTTTTATTCTACCATGTTTTTCAATACACCCAAACACAATATAAGAAATTGTATCACTCCCCAACCATGATTTTTCCACAAGGATCCCACATATAAACAATGTTCAATATTATTTGGACACCTTAATTCATGAAACTTTTGGGAAACTCAAGATAGAAAGTACACTTTATTTTGCATTGGCTCCTTGAAGCAATTGCTGACCTCCTAAAAAAAAATATTGATCGCTTTGAAGGGAGTTTAATATCAACCCAAAACTATTGGAGATTAAGATCCATCGATTTTAGGTGGAATAACAACAACAAATTAAATATGCAATGTCATTGGTTTTCGGAAAATGAAAGCACTTGAATTCCTAGCCAAATATGATTTCTATAGGATCTCTGTCACTACCCAATGTGGAAAGAACTACAGCTAAGGTTAATAACTTAATTTAGACCATATATCCTTGATGGGGGTAAATAGTATTAACTAACTTTATTGTTATACATGAATACACACAACTATTGTAAACCTTTAAAATTTGGACAACAAATTCATTATGGAGTAAGATATGGAACTTGGACTATTGGCATAAGAACTATATTGGGATGGGAAAAAAATATCACATGGAATAACATTTGTAAAAGATTTTTTGAACAATCCCATTGCTCCATGTGTCTATGTCACTCTAAAATGATTAACCATCTTTTCACCACTTCCAGTTATTCTCAATGCTTATGGAATTGGTGGACAATCATGGTAAATGCTTCTAGTTCTTTCAAGGCATGGCACAATGCTATGGATAATTGACTTCCCTCTATGAATAATTATTTTTATGGAAGTCTACATTGGTTGACAATGGTGGTTATGGATACTAATTGCAAAAATCACACTTATAGTTGGATCATTCTTTCATTGATGGATCATTGTATATATACTTTTATTTATGCATAATTATTTAAAGCTCATATATATTATCTCATTGCAATATTTAAATTCATATTTAGGGTCTTATGATTACAAGAAAGATTCAAATTGACATAACATTACTACCCTAACTTACATAACATAACTTACCTAGCCTACATAACCTAAATAACTAATAAGAATTGATTTATAATGGCTACCCTAACTTACCTAGACTACATAACCTAATATAAAATATCCTTGATAAATCTCAGAGGATTTTTAATTGGAAAATTTCCAAAAATAAGGTTCTTCTCATTAACATGTAGGAAATTTTTGCATTAAAGGGTAAATTACTTAAAAAACTATTTCATGATAAACTTTGTTGCATTGAATGGCCACCCTTGCTTTCAATTCCACATTCTTGAGAAACTAAGATAATATTCAAGCAAGGAAATCATCCTACACTTGAGCTATGTCTATATATGATAAATTAAAATGAACATTTACAACCATAGAAAAGAAATTTAATAATGAAATGCAAAGGCCACCACTAAATTTTAATTAGCATAATCCAAACCCAAAATATTCAAATTTGTATCCCATGGTGTAGGTAGAACCAAATAGGTATTTGTTAGATCTATCTTCCTCGAGCAAGGGAATTTTAGGAATATTAGAAGAAAATGAGTCATTTAGTAGGTCTACAAAAGGGAGATAAAAAATATGTCAAAAGATCAAAAGAAAAATCCATAAATGCATAGAATGTTTTCTTGTTGAAGGGGGCTCATGCTTTTATGATGATGAGACCATAGGAAACATCGAGGTGTCATTGATGTATAAACATCTAGTGAAACAATGGGTACCCAATGTTTTTCCTTAAATAAATAAATATTTGTGTGTGAATGAGAGGATATATCACATTGCACCGTCGGCATTACATGGTTTGGGGTTGTTTTGCATCGATAGTATAAAGTTTGGTTACGACATATGTATTGAATTGATGGAGTGTGCCAGACCTTCTTACAATCACAGAGATTGGATGTGGTTGGTCCAATATACACAAATTTTGAGTAGATATGGATTTTCTACAAATTATTTACAGCTAAAAGACAAGGATCAAAATAAAGGAGAAACTATGTACATCAATGAAAGACCAAAATAAACAAGGAATATTGTAGGGCTTATAAATAGTACACAACCTAGGTCTGCAAATAAATAACCCAAATGCATATTTGGGGGTCATGATGGAAATGATTTTTTTGTATGTGCCATAAATCAATAGCTATAGGGGGAGAGTTGTTGGTCAATTGCAATTTGAATCGAAAGGGTTCAAATTCTATTACTATGGGAGTGGTACATATAACTTTTTACCCAAACTTTAATTAATGAATCTAATATCTTATGTGTTTTTTCATGACTCTATTCTTATAATTTCGGTAATGTTTTCTATACTTTTTTCATAGGGTAGTGATTAGGGAAACTCCCTAGCAGTTTATCAGAGGAGTGGACCTTCCTAGAGGGAGTAGGTATACCTCAGTGTAATTCTACAAATATAATGTGAACAATATTTTTTTTTAATATGATTTTTTGTGAGTATATTGGCTTCATTTCAATAATGTTTTCTATATTTTTGTTGCATGGTTCTGATCGGTACAAGTCCCCATCTATTGATCAGATGAAACCAACCTCGAGGAAGAAGGTATACCTGGTCAATGTAATTGTACAAATTAAATATGACCATCATTTTTTTTATTATGTTTATTTTGTGAGTATATTGGTTTCATTTTTCTAATGTTTTCTATGTTTTTGTTGAAGAGTATTGATCAAGTAAAATCCATAGCATTATATCAGAGGATACTATCCTTGAGGAAACAGGTATTCCTCATTATAATTGTAAAATATAATATGAGCAATATGTTTCATTGTTATGTTTTTTTGTGAGTTTATTGGTTTCATTTCAATAATTAGCTATATAGGAACATAGGAACATGCAAGTGATCGAATGAAAAAATCATAAGTGAAGCACGCAAGATACACGAAAGAAATAAAGATAAACATGCAAGCACTAAAACTTTGGAAAAAGCAATGAAAAATTCCCCCCAAAAAATAAGATAAAAAAAAAAAAAGTAAAAAAGGATCTAAAATTGTTTTCTATATTTTTGTCTTAAGGTAGTGATTGGGGCAAGTCCTCGGCAGTTGATCAAAGGACACCATCCTCGAGGATGCAGGTTTACCTCATTTTAATTGTACAAATATAATATGACCAATATGTTTTTTTGGTCATTATATTGGTTTCATTTTGATAATTTTTTCTATATTTTTGTTGCGAGGTGATGATCGAGGAAAGCACTCAGTTGTCAATCATACAAAACCAGCCTCAAGGAATCAGGTATACCTCATTTTAGATGTACAAATTAAATATAAGAAATATTTTTTATTATTATTTTTTTCCTTGGTCTATTGTTTTCATTTCGATAATGTTTTATATATTTTTATGGTAAACTATTGATTTGGGGTTTGATATAGCAACATATAAATCCATAGATATTGATGTGAATGAGCTCACGTGTGATGTTGACATCACATGTCTATTGGACCCCATTAATATTATGTAGACGAGCTTAAAAATAAATGAGGAAATCCTTTTTCTAATACTCAGTTAGCCACATAGAAATGAGATTAGAGAAAAAGTTGATCTTTTGGTTAAGAGATCTTGGGGCTTCAAAGTAATCTGCAGAATAATTAATTAGATGATAAATTCATTTAGGATTTTATATTTTGTACTTGGATATGATCATAAGCCAAAATATGGTTTGTTTTTACAAGAATTTTTGTGTCCACATAATAGAGGTCAGGGGGTGCTAGTACTAGTGATGCTCATGGAGAGTTGTGAAATGAGAATATGACCCCACTTGCATCTCATATGCCAATATTTTTTAATGAACAGTTGAAAACACATTCTATAACACCCCTAAGGAAATATGTGAGTGCACCCTTTAGTGTTTGAGGCACACCATATCGTGCAAAACATGGGGTTGATGCAGACCCTACTGTTGATATTGCTCAAACAACATTTTTTTGGATCTTCCCATGTCACTAGCATGGGAATAATATAGACCACATTTTTTGTGGATGAATATCTCATTCCCATAAAGATAGAGAATATCCCAGGCATGTAATTGTTTTTTTAATCTTTGTATATAATATGATGAAAATTTACATATAGAATATTCTTTTTTAACTGATGATTACATGATCGTTTTGCAAGAAATGTTGTTTTTTATAAATATATAAATGATTTATTGTTGGATATCTTTGAATCTAAAATTCACTCAAGGTGGGATAAATAAAGTAAAAATTTAAAACATGAGCTCACTAATCGCTTAGTTGGGTTGTTCAAAAATGAAACATTTAACCAAGTGGAGTTCCTCAAGAAAGTTGTCCAACATATAAATATTGTGAGGGAAAAGTATAGGGTTCACCTACAAAGGAACCCTAGGCATGATCACCCTCCAATGACCCCAACAAGGGAGTGGAAGGACCTGGTGGATGATGAAAAGGAGAGGTTTTTTAGAAAATAAGGAAAGCTATTACTAGGAACAAGAAGATACAAAATAATTTCAGCAATGTAATTATATGTTTATTCCTCTTTATTTTTAGATCAAATTTGCAAAATATAACATATTTCAACATTTTCATATGCTACCATACAAATCAAAGTCCACAAGAAAAAATTGGTCAACATAAGCTTAGGCCGGGTGGTTTTTCGAATATGGAGTCATGATTTGTAAGTATAAATAGATAAAACATTTCATCCAAATAATAAATTGCAAAAAAAATTGGTTTTATTTCCATAAAATATAAATTCATGATCTTATGTAAAATTGTAGGTTGATAGGTTCAAGGAAGTTCCCACAGAATAATACTTGAATCTTGGCTTCCTGCATAGCTTTGAATTCGTTGATGAATGATGAAAAAATATTGTCTAGGAAAACACAGGTTTTTGGTAATCAATCTTGCATGCAGATAAAGAAAATCAATGAAGTGAATTTAAGATTGATTACTTGTGCAACCTATTCATTATAAAAAATTTCCATAAAATATTGAGTCTTTTTTAAGCAGGGAAGTAATGATCCACATAATCTCAAGGATGGATAACAACCCTATGAAGGTCAAGATTTGAATCCTTGTAATGAATGTACTCATGTCCTACAAAAAAATGAAGTATGGATTACAATTTAAAATATTGCATTGCAAATGGTGTATTTATTGTAATGTTTCATGTTTCAACTCTATAGCATGCAAAGGGTAATCCTATACAAGATTAGGCTAGACAGGAAGCTGAATTACATCATGTGTTCCCATCAGGTAAAGAGAACCTCTATAATTTGTTTTTTATTAATGAGATACATGTAATAATAATAGCAAAAGATATCCTTTTAACATTTTTGTAGCAAATCCCGACCTCTTTCAATAGCGTCCACGTCATGGGAACATGAACATGAAGACATTAGGATAAGTTGCAGACACCATAATAACTTAACAAGAAATTATAGAAGATGATTTTATTGCTAATTTTTCCACATAAGAAAAAAAAGAAGTGACTATAAAAACAATATGAAAACAACTTATTTTGGAATATATAATGTCATGCAGTACTTTTGTATAATGAATGGATGAGTGAATTAATGAATTTTATATGTTAATAAATGAATGTTAAATGGTTATTTATTATGAAAAACAAATATTCGTAGATAATTTCATTTATTTTAAAGTACATGCATTAGGTATGGGGAGCTGGGAGTGATGTGACAGGGGGGAGGGCCCATAAGACCTTCCACCTTCACATTGTTTTCCATGTTTGGTAGCTAATATTAAACTATTATCCAAACAAATAGAATATAAATAAGGTATTTCACTTTATTATTATGTATTATAGAGTATTACAAATTTTGAAACGCATGTCTATTTATTAAATTCATTATCATGAATCAAACATTTAATAGTTTTTTTCATTTCTACAAGACTTCGCACTAGGAATTGCAATTGATCAGTAACCTATATGGATAGGTCACATTAATTGTACTTAAAAGTACATAATTATAGCAATGAAATTGTGTTTTTTTAATTTTGTTTTATTTATTTACCTTTTGTGTGCATTCTTGTGGTTTACTTCATTCATTTATAACTGAAATAAGGATCTCCAACTACCAAGGCAATACCTAGCTTGATTTTATCAGTTCCAATTGAGAAGAGTTGAGGACTCCAATACTCACATGAAATACTCAACTTACACTAGGAACCCACTCTTTTCAAGGTGGCATGCTTCTAATATTTATCTACTATTCAATCAACTTTTAGATGACCTTGGACAGGTGGAATTATGTTGATTTATCTTCTAACTATATACCCTCGAATTATCCATTGTTAAGCAGCCTTAAAAATATTTGTTGGGGTTTTTGAAAATAATGAGTAGATCCTCGCATACTCTTGCTCTTTCTTCCCTAAATTGTTGTGTACTAGCTCTTCTTTTATACAATCTGCTCCATAGTTCACATGTCGTTCCTCATTAACTTTTGACCTTCATCTATTTGGCCTAAGTTCACCCACAAATTCCCTTCCTCATATTACTATCAAAATGTTCGCATCAAAATACATACTTTAAATCTCAATCCTCCACATCTATGTATATGCAAGGTCTCTTCCTCAAATTAAGGGGACAACCTATTCTTTTTCTTGGTAAAAAATATAATTTTAATTTTAATTAATTTGAATTCAACCTATCCCTTGTCTTCTTCCAACATTTAATCAAAATTTATTACAAAATATAATTATTACTAATTCTTTATTTATCATCTGGTCCACTTATGGTGTCTTGAAGGTTTGATTTCCTTACTTTTAGGGTCACATGCAATTTTTAATTTGATATCCCACATAAGGGATTCTAATTCCAATATGTCCTTTTATACAAAAGGGTTTAAAACTATTTATTCAATGCTTCAAGTCATGGATACATGCCTTTAATAGGTATAAACATCAAGTTTTAACACCACATATTCAATGCTTCAAGCCAACAACCATAAGGTGTGTGCATCTCTTGTCTATTATTGTAGGCATGGTGGACATTAAACCTCAACTAGTGGGTGTACTCTTCAACTGGTGGGAATATTTTAGAATCTTAGTGGGTATTATTAATGAGGCATGCATTTATCTGAAGAACTTGGCATGCATCTTGAGTTCATGAAGGGCATCTCACTACCTTAGCAGACATACTTCTTTCGAACTTGACGAGCATAACTCTATGCATGGAAGGCATAGTTTATCAATAGGTGGGAATAATCCTTTATGCAACCAAAATTGGAGAGAATATTTCATCAATGGTGGACATAATAATTTGTGGCAGGAATAATTTATCAATATGTGGGCATTTTCAGTGCACTAGTGAGCATATATGTGACCTTATGCAAAACTATCAAACATTTTCGAGTAGTCCTATTTGACAGACCCAGATTCCGCACGCGTGATCACCAAATGTCAATTTGAGAGCATGGATGGAAGGAAAAACCTCTAGATAAAATATTCATTCCACCGTATAAATGTATTGACATAAAGAGAGTATATAGTGTGCTTTTTAAAAGGTCCTTTTAATCCTTGTTTTAACACTTAGACAAATCTATCAAAGCCTTGATCCACTAAGGTAAATTTTCATTTTCCCCAAACTTGGAAATACTAAGCTTCCATAGTGTGGGGGACAACATGCTAACTCCATCCATGTAAATTTCATCATCTACAACCTCATCCTCTATCCTTGGCATGCATTTTCTTGGAATAGTGTAAATCGTGCTAGAAGGCACTTTTGTCAAACCAGTAACTCCACCCTCAAAGATTGTTTGGATAATACATCATATGGTCATATGGAAAAACTAATAGTATCCATGCCTATAGTATCAAATGATTTTTATCAAGTGAAGATCAGGAAGTTTTATAATTTTTTTATTCATTTTTAATTAGTTATAGTCATTAGATTTTTGACGTGCATAAGCATACCTCCGACAAGGATGATACACCTACAATGAAAAATGTTTTCATCCATCCAAAATATATGACATTCATCATTATTGGATTTTATATGCATGATACGATACCAATGACAAGGATGTGGAATCTATGATGGAAAATATCACCAAATATCCAACAAGTTCCAGCAAAACTTGATGTTTGTTTGCACATCAAGAAGGTCAATTTTTGAATGCACCATGGTCGAATTTTCTACATATTAATTGTCAGATATTGGATGAGAGGTCAACTAGATTGGTAAAAAAAGAGTGTATGTTATGTAGCGACAGGTGTCTATTAAAAAACATAAATATTTTTTTTCTGCCAGATATCCAATGAAAATGCACTAATGTTTAAAAAAAACAACTTTGTCATATTTTATATGCATAGATGGTGAAATTTAAACAAATGGTCTGTCATATTTTGGGTTCAAATATAGTAGTGGGTGTTGTTTCTATAGTATTTTTTGTAGTGGTGAAGTTGTTAGTGGAGGATAGCGCCTCTATGAATATTTGCAGTTGTATTTGAATATATATGATGTAAATTATTTCCTATGAATATTAATAAAATAAAATTTTATTTCTATTCTACAATTCTATGTCTCTGTTAAATGTATTTTACCCCCTATGCTCAATTTACTAAAAAATGAGATATATTAACTTATATACATCCAAATCATTATCTGTAAGTTGCTGCATAAGTATAAGAAAAATATTAAACCCATCCCAACCTTCATACCATAAGATAGTGACCCTTTGGTACCATTTGAAGCTGTTTAGAAAATTCCTAGTGTTAGAACAATAATTCACCTTAGTACCATGATCATAGACCTAGGACACATTTCATTAGCCTTCATGCTATATTATATGGTTCGGAATTAGGATATATTGATCATTTACTGATAGTTGAGGTGCTCCACTTTTATCAGTATGCCAGTTGAGGAACTCCAAATTGATTATTCTGATAGCCCACGTGCCCTCATTGATGACAACTATGTCTTGGTGAGCTCCCACATACCCAAATTCAGGGATATGTTTGACCTTAGGCGTCAGTGCATGTTTGTGGTGGTTTTTGGCCTTCCTTGAGCATTGATTTCCTCCTATATCCACCCCCACTCACCCATGTGCTCACCCATGCCTAGAATTCCTTCAATTATGATCCAACATACCTCACCCATGTTCACACTTGCATTCGTGACCATTTTGGATGGTTAGGAAGCTGATTGGTCCACCTAGAGGGGTTTGAGGGTAAAATCATGGTCTAGCACTTGTATGCATCCAAATGGCCTCCAACACAACATGATTTATACCTATTGTAATATAAAAATGCTCCATACATATTTACATGTTGGAAATTCATAATAAACTCAGTTATCGACTACATTTGTGTATGATATTTTCACTCTTTCTATTGTTTTGTGCATATTTTGTGCCTTATATCGAATTGTGAGAATATCCTTGGCTCCTAGATCCTATTGTGAATCAATTGTGACATGGTATCAGAGCTATTTGGAGATTAAAACTGAATATAGATTGTTTTAGTTGTTATTTGAGGGATTTTCCAGATAGATTCGAGTGTTTGCATTGTTGGTACAATCAGCAATTTGTCACCCAGTGCACAAGCATAAATGGAGAAAACTCGTGTATTTTCGAACCCATTCAAATATTTCAAATGGAAGGCAAAACTGGTGATCCATATGAGATCAAAATTCCTACACAGAGTCACCATGGGGCTTGAAGTCGAACCCAACTCTGCTATGGAGAAATGGAAGTACTTCAATAGGCTTGATGAAGCATTTGGAATTCTTTGTCTCAGCATTTCAAGAGACTTTATCTTCCATGTAGAAAGTATGATAATTCCCAACTAAGTATGTCTCAAGATTGAGGCATTGTTCAGGAATACTAATGAGATGAGAGGTCACCAGCTCAGAAATGAGCTAATCTCACTAAGTCAAGCTCACTTTGAGACAATCCAATATTTCTTAACCAAGTTCAAATCCTTGGTGCTTCAGTGAAAACAATGTGTCATAGAGAAGAAAGAGGAGAATCTCATATTTTCCATACTTTTGAATCTAGGGCCTGAGTACTCAGTGTTTATGTCAACATTCAACTCTAGCAAGATCATGGCTTGAAACTGTCACATGCCTTCACTGGCCGACTTCATGGAGTCACTGACTCAAGAGAAAGGAAAGCTAGTGCAAATAGGTACCATCAAATCCAGTAAGGATCAAGCCCTTTTTTCAAGAGTTTCAAATCCAGCCAAAGGCAAGAAGAAATTGAAAGATTCGAAGCATCAAGAGAAGAAGAAGCAGGAGAAACCCAAATATTCAGATGGAGGTTTGAATCTTATCAAGGACAAGGATAAGAAGAAGAAATACAAGACCAAATGCACTTATTGTCACAAGGGGTGGCATCCAAAGAGTGCATGCATGAATAATACCATAGACATGATGACATGTATTATTGAGAAGAACAACATCCCATTTCTTGAGGATGCAAGGAAGAAGGATGGTGGTTCAAGCTCAGACAACAAGGAAAGGTGCCATGCATTGGTTGTTGGTCCTTCAAGATATTCTTCCTTCATTGTAGATTTTGGAGCTTCCAATGATATGGCCTCCATGCAAGATTCCTTCTATACCATGTATCCTTACATTGTTCCATCCATTATCATGGGTGATGATTCAAAAATACGATCCAAAGGGATTGGAAGGATTCATATTAAAGATGGGCACTTCAACGATGCGTTGTTTGTTCCTAATCTAGTAGCAAACCTACCTTAGTGTATCAAATGACACACACAGGTGAATCCAATAGAGTAAAATTTACTTGACATGCAGTGGAGATAGCATAAACATCTACAGGAAAGGTTGTGGCATTGGGTTTTGTTGACCATAATGCAAGAATGTACAAATTCTCTCACTTCCTCACTTACTTCCAAGGGAATGTGCTCCCGTCACATGAAAATGAAATAAGAAATTTTTGGCATGAGAGATATGGCTATCTCAACTATAGGTACCTCCAGTCATTGATAAAAGAATTCATGGTGGAAAGCTTCCTTCTAACAAGTTCTCAAATGGTACATGCAAAGGATGTGTAGTGGGGAAGCATGCAGAGCACAACTATGAGAAAGGGAAGGAAAGGAGAGTTGTCCAAGTTCTTGATTTGGTTCATTTATACCTCATAGGGCCTCTTCCATCACCCTCTTATGGGGGATCAAGGTAGTTTTTGACTTTCATAGATGACTTCTCAAGGAATTTTTGGGTATATTTCCTCAAACTAAAATATGAAGTCTTGAGAATATCAAATTTTGGAAAGCCCTAGTTGAGAATGCAAGTGTGAACAAGATCAAGGTCCTTAGGACTGATAATGCAAAGGAGTATGTGACCAAACTTTTGCAGCATATTTCTGAAGTACATGGCATCTAAATGTAGCATTTGGTGCCCTACACACCACAACAAAATGGTGTTGCAAGGCGCAAGAACATGGCTCTCAAGGAGATGGAAACCTGTATGATAGAAGTAAATAATTTGAATCCTAATGTATAGGATGAAGCCATTAATTGTTCTACATACTCTTGTACAGGAATAAACACCTTATAACCGAAGGTCTGGGGTTACCAACATACTCATGACACTTGCAGGCCATTGACTCTAGAGTGCAGTAAAGGAAATAAGAGGATAGAAAAGACTCACCTGATACACGACGGTTGATCCTAGCTTGTCGTCTTCCGCTCTGCTTCTTTTCCAAATCCTTCAGGGATGCTTCTCCTTCACCTGTCAAGAATCAATCCTCCAAATACAAGATGATACATATATATAAACATGTTAGATAAATCATATACAGAGTGCTGAAACATAAATATTTATCAAACCACAATATATGAGAGACATTCAAGAAACATATGGAAGAAGGATTCTCTTTGTTAACAATAATGAAAGAGTTCAGATTACAACCCACCACCTGAGACAAGGACTCCTCTGCAACCAAAGGATTCTGAGTTCCACTGCTCCAAAGAATTCTGCATAAACTCCACCAGCATAACTTTGCTCTCCAAATGTATGTCCTTAACACCCTCCCCAAGGCCTGTATTTATACTTGGTGAAATAAGTCAGTTTCGAAGGTTGAGGAGGTTGAGACAGTTAAGGTGATTAAGGTTAAGTGCTTAACTAATCTCAAGTAATCGCGAGTTTTTATTTTAAATGTCAAAGAAAGGTGTACGTGGGTATCAATACTGGCAACTCGCGTATGACACACAAGTTGCTCTAAGGGTAACCCGCGTACAAATCTATATGCGAGATGCAATAACCGACACTCGCATACAACACGCGAGTTGCATATAAGAAGAGTTGCGTACAGGACTTGACATATTTAAAAGGTAAAAATAACTAGCTGGATGGATGATAAATGTAGTTCTTAATAAGCCCATCTATAGTGTTTTGGGAAACCCTCAATCCATAAATGTCCTTTTGTGTGCCAACATAGCGAATGTCGGCACTCGGACGGAGAGGTTCCATTCAGGTGGATAACAGATGCCCCCTAATGTGTGAGGTCAGAGGGAAGCGATGGCCAAAATACATTATAATCTTTATATTTGGAGAACTCAGAAATCCAATGGAGCAGAGAGAGTACCTAAAGCAAATACATAATAATGTCATATACAAAGTTACATCTGAGGATGCTATGTTCAATTTACTGGAACAATAGCTCCTTTACAATATTTGAGTACATCATATGATATGGGTATGAAACCACGTATATTAAAAAGGTGGATCGAAGCCACAATATACAATAATGATGAGTCTTCAAATATCTAAAAGCTGTGTATATGAATAGAACATAATCTTGTGCAACCTAGTCCATAGATGATGAACTAAGGTATTCATAAAGGATCCCAAAGAACCAGTACAATCCAAGCCATGTGAATAAGGGTAAGCTGAAGTCGAACATGGAAAGGATTCAATAGTTTGTCAATCAATAGGTGATAATCGACAACTAAAGCAAAGGAATTCACCAATGATGAAAGTGAATCCTGAGGTACAAACATCAAAAATCTAGGTCTTCATCATTAGGAAGTACTGAAATGGAAACATGCTATGATAAGGAAGGCAATAGATCCTCCAACGGATCACATGAGTGACTAGGAACTGGGCAAAAGAAGGGAGACACAATAGATAACAGATATAACAATGATGGGATCAGGCTATAGATCAGACATTGGGTAAAGTCCTTGAACAATGAGCACAACACAATGATGACCCAAGGCAACATTTAACTTATAGATAGAACAACTAGACCTATCTATCATGTAGGAGACATGATCAGATTCCCCAGTTATAACGGACAAGAGAGGAGTAATAAAATCAAAGTAATAGCTGAATGGAAAAGTAATCACTGAAACATGGATATATAAAAGAACAAAGAGTGCTATGTTCAAGGAGGACATGCTGCCATTACTGAAAACAAGAGAAAACTTATTCCTTATCTTCCTTGTTAAATTTTAACGAGTCCAAGAAAGTTAACTCGGATCCCTCTTCATTTTTTAACAAGCTTGAAGACACAGGAAAATAATGCTTGATAGTATCGCTAATTCATGGATTTAATCAGCCCGAACTAGTACATGCCCAGTTGGTGTTTTCACATTTAGAGAGTCTGAAAACTCCAAAGAAGACTCCAGGGGGGTCCTTTTTCGTCCAATTTAGTCTCCTGAGGTCGAAAAAGAATAAAACATACCACAGAAGAACTCTCTTAACTTCCGTAGAAGAAAAGGTGAAACTTTTTCGTACTTAGTCAGGGAGGTCCGAAAAAGGTTAAATTACCACCTACCCAACGCTCCTTCCAAAACAGCATAAAATAGCTTGAGTTTTACGAGTGTGAAGGAAATCAAGATCACTCAAAAAGATCCATTTGGTTACGAGAAATGGGGATTACAACAATAAACTCGTTGCTTTGTTGTTAAGTGTTTAATGAGCCTGACAAAGACACAAAGTACACTCAGAATATTTTTCATGTTTAGGTCCAGAGCATGAAAAAGATAAAACTAAGCTCAAACTGGGTGTTCCTTTTCCGTAAATTTAGTCCCTCAGGTCCGGAAAAGTGATAAACCTATACCTGAGAATACTCTTCTCAATTCAAAAAAGAAAAGAGAGCGATCCTTTCTCATATTATTCCGCATGGTCCGAGAAAGAGATAACCTACCACCAATGCAGATGCCCATTCACATATTCTTAACGAGCTTGAACAGACGAGTTAACTCGGCAGTCAAGTCTATTTTGAAGGAGTCAGACCTGGGCCTAAAGAAACTCCATAAGGGAAGGGAGTCCTATAAGGGATAGCTTGTAAAAAGAGATTCAAAAGAAGCTCTATTTGGCATGAAAAATAGATAAGAGGATACCCCTAAACCTGAAACAGTTGCGGTATGAGAACCAAAGGACAACATAGGCTTAGAAAAAAGGATACTCACGAAAAAGGGGTCCTATCCACAGAAGAACAATGGTAAAAAACAGGGAACTAATGGTTAATAATACGATAGTCCGTGGCAAAAGGTTGATTTATAAGGTTAATGTGGATTGAATAAAGGTGCCAAAAATGTATTGGAAATAACAAAACCACCCTATTGGAGCAACAACACTTTATAATAGGGAAAAACGTGTTCCAAAGCACAAAGAAATAAGGTATTAGTTGAATGAATTTTCAAACTATAGAAAAACACCCACTTAAAGAAATATAATTTCTATAAATAGCTGAAAATCAAAACAAAACTCACCATTTGAAACTTTGAGCCATAAAAAGCAAGTTTGTCCTTCTACCTTTGTTCGATCATTGTGGACATTTAAACCGACGAAATCGAATTTTGCAAGTTGCAGGTAAGCCTACACCCCGAGCTCTTCATTTTGATCCAAGCACTTATGAATTTTGAGTCTTAATTCCATTATTAAAAGCATCCTAAAGATGGCACGGTGCATACGCGGGTTGACGGTGTGAATACTCGCATACACGTGTTTTGTACGCGAGTTGCCTATATAGACAGTCGTGTATAGTACGCGACATGTCTAAATAGATAGTCGCGTGTGCTGCGTGAAGAACAAAAGGCTAAAAATAGTCAAAAAATTTTGAATTTTTATATGGAATTACTGAATCAAATTACTTGTTTTGCTAGGTAAAAAGATGGTTCTGGAATGGAGGGAAAGGGAGCATGAAATAATGGACCAAGCAGCACTCCAAAGTGCGCCCACTATACATGCATTACGAACAAGTGGGCTACTAAAATTCTTTTGTACATCACCCATGCAGGCCAATGTCTGCATACTTGAGTTCATGGTAAATTATTGGGATCATGACTTGGGGATGTTCAACCTACAGGGTGAAACCTTGCAGATTACCACTGAGGACATGTATTTCATAACCAGTCTGTCACGTTGAGGAGCACCAGTTAACTTAGAGGGAATTGGTAGGGGCGGTGACCCCTTAAGTGTCCAAAACTATATAGATGTATTTTGCACACCAGGTACTCAAAAGAGGGAGTTGCATCCCTGTTGTACATATCAGTGACTTTACTCTATAGGCACTTGCTAGCACCATCGTGAGGATTTCAGGATCCTCTTCTTTACATTTGGCTACATGGAACCAAATGAGGCTGGCAGTTGACTATTTCCGCGGTGCTCTCTATGATTGGTGCTCAGGAGTTGTCCCTATCATGAAGAGACAATTGTCCGATTGCAAGAGAGGAAGGCGGAAAAACTTTGGTTATGTGAGCATATTAGTGGCCTTCTTTTCCGAGAGAGTACCAGCATTGAGCCCTACCATACCTCTACCAGTCAGATCTCCACATCAGCCAAGGCTGAGCAGGTGGGGAGACATATTCCTCCGTCAAGGAGGAGGAGACACAGTACATAGTGTATATGATGATGATTTATATACTTGGTGGGAACAACAGCTATCGGCACTAGAGAAGTTTCCATATGCTGGTATGGACTTTCGAGGTGACCCAGACCTTGTCCTCCCTCCAGGAGGAGCATGGGGTGAGCTAGGTAAATAATTTTTAAATTTTATCATTTTTCAAATTTTTATGAATTTTAAAATGATAGATATATACATATCTACAAGTCTTAATCCTATAAATGTATCAAAATGTAGATATTGGACCAGTCCGCCCTGAAGGGTACCCACGCATGTTTGTTCATACTGTCATAGGTGAAGACCCGGGACTGATCAGGGTTCTAGAGGGAAAGCGGGCCAGGATGACCCAAAGAGTACCTACCTTGCAGATAGAGCATATCCCGACTGGCATGCAGGAGTTCGTAGTTGGAGTTCCACCGTTCTGGCTACGTCTATTTAGGCGAGTGGTCAGAGCGGTACTTGTATATATAGAGGTTGTGGAGGCTGTCGAATCCAAGGAGGCTGAGGAAGCCAAGGTGCAGAGGGACCATGGGGACCAAGGTGGTCCTAGTGACCAAGGTGGTCCTGCGTAGATCGAGGACATTTTGATGGACTACGATCCATATTTTTGTATATTTTGTATATGACGGGATCTGAGGATCAGACTTGACCTATCTATGAACATATATTTTTCATATATATATATATATATGTTGTTTGGTGACGGTTTATTTACAAATGTTTTTCATATGTTTGTTGTATATCTTTATAAAATGTGTGTGAGATGCCAATCTAAAATGTAATTAGCATATGTATCAGTCAATGAATTATGATTTTGTGGAATATGATTGAATGTAATAACCTCAAAATGTCTTTCCAATAAACGAATTTGCATGAACTAACGTAATAAAATAGGATTCCGTACCTGATAAGCCCGATTGAGCTGGGAAACCACTAACTGAGAGTACAGACGGACCTCAAGATGGGTAATACCACATGACAAAGCATACCATAGGAGCTCAATTATAGCCCTATACTTAGCAACATTATTAGAAGCGGCACCTAAACAAGCGCTTCCCACGGCAAGAAGCTGTCCTGAGGGAGAATAAATAACCCACATTGCTGCCGAAGATAGGTTACAAGTGTGACAGCTGGTGCCATCAGTGAACCCTATATACCTTTCAGAAGACATCTGCAACAACTAGCAGATAGTATAAAAAACAAACTGACAACCTAATGTACATAAAAATACATACAAGAAAAATACAAGAAAAAGTGCTAAGCCTAAGCATAGTACTTCTTTAGGTAGAGCCCATTTCTAGGCTCAGGCAGCTTGTTCCCATCAAAATCAACTAACTCATATGCGCCCTTACTCAATACTTTCGACATGACATAAGGTCCTAATCACATGGCCTTGAATTTTCCTGCCCCCAGGGGTTCTTTGTCTTGGTCCCAAAGCAAGACAAGTTCCCCCTCAGAGAAAACCCTAGGTTTGACCGATTTATCATACTGAGTTTTGACCCTATTTTTATGAGCTTGATTAGCAGTCAGCTCATCTCTACACTTTTCATCAAGGTGTTCTAAATGTACCAGACGTTCCTCAAGCTCAGTCGTATCAGGTAACACATGAATGGCTATCTTTAGAGATGGGATTTCACACTCAATCGAAGTAACTACTTCCACTCCATGAACAAGTTGGAAAGGGGAGAAACTCGTAGCAGTTTTTACGTTAGTTCGGTAGGCCCAAAGAGCAGGATATACCATGATGTGCCAGTTAGAGCAGGCTACATCAATTGTACATTTAAGGATAGTTTTTAAAGTTTTGTTGACAGCCTCAACCTGACCATTTTCCTGCGGATAGTACGAAGATGAATGTTCTTGTCTGAATCCGAGCATAGTAGTCAGTTCCATCATCATGCTATTTTGAAAATGACTGCCATGGTCAGTGACAATCACTTTGGGTATACCAAACCATGCGATAATCTAATTGAACACAAAGAAAGCTGTTGTTTCCCCGTCGGATTTAAAAGTAGGCATTTCCTCTACCCATTTTGTAAAATAGTCAACAATGACAATGATGTATTTATGCCCTCCAGCCGAGGCTGGGTTGCATGTCACGTAATCGATCCTCCATTTCATGAAGGGGCCTACTGAGACAACGGGAAATAACAGAGCAGGATGTGATCGAATTTTCCTGGTGTAAAGCTGACATGGATGATAGTGCTTCACTACTTCCACACAATCTTTAAAGATCATGGGCTAGAAAAAACCGGCACGTAATATCTTCTGGGTCGTTGCTAACCCAGATAAATGACCCCCACATGCTTCGCTATGGGAATCATTCAGGACAATCTCTGTTTCCTCATGGGTAAGGAAATGACACAAGATGGAATCTACCCCTCGTCGATATAAGGTATCTCCTATAATGAGGTAGTTCTTCGCATGAAGGCATAATTTACGTCGTTCTTCCCTTGAGGAAGCTGCAAGGTACTTCAAAGTCTGGAGATATATAAGAATATCTCCATACCAACGATCAGAGGTGGATATCAATAAGATGTGCTCACCTGGGAATGAGTCATGTTCAATTACTACATCTTCTTCAGTAGGAAATTCTGCTATAAGTTCAGCAAAAACTAAGGACTTCTTAGACTTAGCGGACTGGAAATCCAAGTCAAACTCTTGGAGAATGACTATCCATTTGTTAAATTTTCCCCCAACAATCTATCAGGATAAAACATATTGGAATGGATTCACATCCGCCACTACTGTGGTGGTCCTCAGTAAAATGTAGTGACGTAACCTCTGCATAGCATAAACAACTGCTAAGGCTAATTTTTCAATGTGGGAGTATCTAAGTTCAAGTCCAGCCAAAGCATGGTTAAGATAATAAATGACATGCTCTATAAGCTTATCCTCCTCCTGGACTAGTACTACCCCAATGGTCAACTCCGACGCAGCCAGATATAATATAAAATCCCTAGAATAATCTCGTGGACGTAATAAGGGTGCCGACAGCAAATCTTTTTTCAATGCCTCGAAAGCAAGTTGTGCGGTTTCATCCCATACAAATGGGGTGTCTTGTTTGACCAGGCGCATGAAACCTTTAGTAATCTTGGCATAGTTAACAATAAAACGTCGAAGAAAATTAGACTTTCCTTGCAAGCTTTGAAGTTGCCTGAGGGAACGAGGAGGAGGCAGATTTACAATGGCCTCAACTTTCAAAGGATCCACTTGGATGCCTCTACTAGAGACAATGAACCCAAGTAATCTTCCTGAATTGACGAAGAATACACACTTATGGGGATTCAAGCGGATTTTATAATGTCTGCATCTCTCAAATATCAACCGTAAATGATCTGGATGTTGAATCCTCTTACGAGAATGTGCAGGTAGATCATCAAGGTATGGTTCAACAATGGCTTTAATGTCATAGAAAGCAAAGTTCATATCCCGTTGAAAGGTTGCCCCAGCATTTTTCAATCCAAAGGGCATTTTCTTGTACGCGAAGGTACCTCAAGGACAAATAAAAGCAGTTTTATGTTGGTCTTTCGGTTTTATTTGAATTTGATTGTATTCGAAGAAACCATCCTTAAACGAAAACACCTCACTTCCCGCACAGGAATCTATGATCTAGTCTATAAATCATGTGGGATAGTTGTCCTTAGGACAGGATTTAATGAGGTCTCTAAAGTCTATACAGACACGAATAGTCCCTTGCTTCTTATCAACAGGAACAGGGTTGGATACCCATTCAGTCAAAGCTATGGGATAGATAAAACCAACCTTCAATAGCTTTTCAACTTCTGCCTTCACAGTCGCCGCTTTCTGTGGGTTAACAGGTCTTAACTTTTGTCGAACTGGCTTGGCATCAGGATATGTTCGGATTTCATGTTCAACAATCAATGGATCTATGCCTGGCATCTCCTCATATGACTAGGCAAAGATATCACAGAATTCCTTAAAAAGGGCAGTATAGATGGCAATCTCTTCAGGAGAGCAATTTGCACCTATATATATGTTTTCCACAACATTAGGGTTCACAGAGATGTTAATAGGTATAGTGGTGGAAATATTTGCCATATTACCCTCGGCAAACATTCCTTTCCTAGGCAAGGGATTGATAGGTATATCAACATCTTCTGATAGTCTTAAATGAAACTCTTGATTTTCTATTCTATTTAGTTCTGGAAGAAAATAGGATCGATGATGAATATCCTCACCAATCTTACCATGTCCACTCATGGCTTCCATAATGGCTTCATCAGAAGGTAAAACCATGTCTAAACAATCTATAGAGTGCGAAGAGTTTTTCGCCCATGCGGGCAAATAGACTTCTTCCAGATCATCTGAGACTGTTAGAGGATCTGGAATGGGATCAACAGTGGCTTGAGTGATAAATTGATAAGCTACCTCCACTACCGATAAGGGAACTTTCGGTTCATGAGGGGTTGGGAGAACCCAAGGATCAGTCTATCGACAACCGTAGCTATGGACTTCCCCACACTAGTAGAACCGATATAATTAACCGGGGCTGGAAAATCAAATGTGCCCATTAGTTATGTGTACATTCCAGCCCCCAATCTCTGTGCAGTAGGTTTGACCTAATCAACCAATGGCACAGCGGACTCATTAGACTCTAAACGACCTTTCCGGGTAAAATCAAGTTGATCGATAGTAACCAACTTGCCCTCATGTGGAAAAACCACTACACGAAAAATGGCCAACGCAATAGCGGACATCGCATAAGTCCAGTTCCTTCCCAGAAGTAGATTGTAGTCCAAAGGAGCATCAATCACTTCTACTTCAACAGACACTGATTTTCCTTCCAACTTAATTTCAAAAGCCGGCAGGATACCATGCGGACGAAAGGATCTTCCATCAAAAGCAGTAAGCAAAGTGTTTGATGGGACCAGCTCTAGGGATCCAAGAGCTTTCCAACAGGCCAAGGACATAACACATGTAGAAGCACCCTCGTCAACAAATTCCCTTCCAATGGTCTTACCACCATGGACGACATCTATTGATAAGGCTACATGGTAAGGTAGGCGAATTTTAACATCAGGTAAATGAAATTTTGCCATGAGAATCGATGAGTCCATGCTGCCTAAAGCTGTTAAGAGGGCATCCTGCTGAGCGGGACAACTCTGTAACACCTCTAAAGATGACATTGCACACGGGATTTGAGATAAATCTTCAACCATGGAGTAGTTTTAAGCATCCCTAGCGTTAGGGTTATGCAAGGTCTTCTTGAAGACACCTTTCGGTATATTCAACATAGTTTCAGCAGGCTTCTCTATTGTGAGAGGGTTAGAAGATTCACCTACAGCTTTACCCTTCTCAAGAGTCTCTTTCTCATAATTTTTATTCCTTGTCAACACATATTTCATTAAATTTGGAATTATACAAGGGATCTAGAATTTAGAACTTCAACAAGATTGAGTTTTCAAAAAATGAAAAACCAAAAAATTACTTAATTCACTCATTTCAATCTTTATATTCACCATTTTTTTATAATATTATCAATATAAGCTATATAAAATCAAATTTATATAAAGTTGAAGCATATCTTCCTAATATTAAACTTAGATTCCTTACATTATTTTATTATTATAATTTTTTAATTTGTATCAAGATTTGAGTTGATCAAGGTTTACCTCATCTCATGAACAATAGATGTTGCAAGAAATTTCTTACCTATTAAGTTATCTAATGGCATTATTTGTATGTTGAAATTATTAACCATTTTATTTATAATTTGATAAAGCATATATTGTGCATGTGTTGAATTACCATATTAGTAAGAGATTGTCTCCATTTTAGAGTGACCTACAAAGTTATTTAATGATATAGCAGTCAATGTGTTTGTTACAATAACAAATTTATGTATTGGCATTGTAACTTATTAATTCCCAATCTTGATAATGGGTGGCTAGAACATGGGGTTTTTTTCTCAACTTCAAGAAACAACAAGAACTGGAAATGCCTAGGAATTGGCTGAAACCTTTAATACCATGAAAAATTATTAGCTCATCTAGTCACTGTAATATTGAACTTGTGGATGAGGACACTACCCCTAATCATATTTAGAATATTGACTAGAAAAACAATTAGTAACATATACACAAGCAACAACATGGAAAACTAGGTCAAACTCTATTTTATTTTCTTCCCTTTATATGTATTGTCGAGTACGGATCTAGAATTTAGGACTTCAACAAGATTGAGTTTTCAAAAAATGAAAAACCAAAAAATTACTTAATTCACTCATTTCAATCTATATATTCACCATTTTTTTACAATATTATCATTATAAGCTATATAAAATCAAATTTATATTAAGTTGAAGCATATCTTCCTAGGCTTAAACTTAGATTCTTTACATTATTTTATTTATATAATTTGTAATTTGTATTAATATTTCTTACCTATTAATTTATCTAATGGCATTATTTGTATGTTGAAATTATTAACCATTTTATTTATAATTTGATAAAGCATATATTGTGCATGTGTTGAATTACCATATTAGTAAGAGATTGTCGCCATTTTAAAGTGACCTAGAAAGCTATTTAATGACATAACAGTCAATGTGTTTGTTACTATAACAAATTTATGTATTGGCATAATAACTTAGTAATTCTCAATCTTGATAATGGGTGGCTAGAACATGGGGGGTTTTGCTCAACTTCAAGAGACAACGAGAACTGGAAATGTCTAGGAATTAGGTGAAACCTCTAATACCATGAAGACGTATTAGCTCCTATAGTCATTGTAATATTGTACTTGTGGATGATGACACTACCCCTAATAATCTTTAGAATATTGACTAGAAAAATAATCAATAACATATGTATGAGC
>LPNX010334628.1:0-13908 GCA_001517045.1 Pseudotsuga menziesii | reverse complement strand
CTTCATCAACATATTCCACAATCAAATGTGGTTGACTGACATCAATTATCAAAACCATAACATAACCTGCAAAAACCCTTCCTCCACCATAATAAGTTCCAACTTTTGTAGATTCAACCTTTCCTAGCCCAATAACTTGACCATTAACCAGGAGGTCAACATAGTGCCCTTTTGTGAAAATTATACTTTCCATTATCGCTCCTACAAATTTTGTAACACACAATTGAATTATAATTTGTAGTTAAGGTTAAACCATGTAAAGCGTGCTCTTATATTTTAGGAAAAACACAATCTACAAAAAAATAATATACTTGTAATAGCTAAAAAGGGTATGGCATCATTTTTTTGTGCAAATTAAACATTGTTCCCCACCATTTAGTCCCCACTGCCAAAAGGGACTTTACATATAAATTATGATGGAGCTACAAAGCGTAATCCAAACAAGATTGGTTATCAATGTATATAATCTTAATACAAACACAAAACTATTCTTAGAAAAACTTGTAAATTAAAAATTTTCCATACTCAAGAACTTGTAATAGTATTGAAGGTAGTTATTAAGTAGGTTGGAATCCAACCATGATTGATCATGCAAGTTTGTATAATCATGGAACTTGTAATAGCACTGAAGGCAGTTATTAAGTAGGTTTGAATCCAACCATGATTGATCATGCAAGTTTGTATAATCATGGCTCACTAAGATTTATTTTCTGTATCAATTGTTCAAAGTAAATTCAAATATATTTGATTGGAGTCATCCCTATTTTAAGTAGTCTCAAAAATAGTTATTTGGTGTCATCTAAACCTATATTGTGGACTAGTGAAGAATAACATCTATATGGAACTAGAGTAATACAAAATCTCAAGCAATGCTACTTGATGCCACTATTAGTATACTAATACATAGTAGAAGTTTGTGGAATTATAAACGACTCCTAGCTTAACGACTACTAATACATAGCAACTACTAGCTTTCCTTCTAGCATAAGCATTTCCTTCTAGCATAAGCACACATGCTTATGCTAGAAGAAAATCTAGCACTCATTAGCTTTCGAGACGAAAAACCCTGGGCATGGTGATTGGTGGTTGCTAGGTTATACCTTGGTCTTGTGCCATGTGCTCTATTTTGAAATAAGCACATGGCACAAAATCAAGGAAAGCTAGTGACTCCTAGCTTTCGTTCTAGCCTAAGCATTTCCTTGTAGCATAAGCACACATATTTATGCTAGAATGAAAGCTAGTAGTCGCTAGCTTTCTAATAGAAAAACCCTGGGCATGGTGATTGGTGGTTGCTAGATTATACCTTGAGCTTATGCCATGTGCTCTATTTTGAAAGAAACACATGGCACAAGATCAAAAAAAGCTAGCAACTGCTAGCTTTCTTTCTAACATAAGCATTTCCTTCTAGCATAAGCACACATGCTTATGCTAGAAGGAAAGTTATCAATTGCTAGCTTTCCAATAGAAAATTCCTAGCCATGGTGATTGGTGGTTGCTAACTTATACCATAATCTTGTGCCATGTCCTCTATTTTGAAATAAGCACATGGCACAAGATCAAGGAAAGCTAGCGACTGCTCGCTTTCCTTCTAACATAAGCATTTCCTTCTAGCATAAGCACACATGCTTATGCTAGAAGGAAAGCTAGTAGTCGCTAGCTTTCCAATAGAAAAACCTTGGGCATGGTGATTGGTGGTTGCTAGCTTATACCTAGAGCTTGTGTCATGTACTCTATTTTGAAATAAGCACGTGGCACAGGATCAAGGAAAGCTAGTGACTGCTATCTTTCCTTCTATAATAAGCATTTCCTTCTAGCATAAGCACACATGCTTATGTTATTGGAAAGCTAGCAATCGCTAGCTTTCCGCTAGCTTTCCAATAAAAAAAACCCTGGGCATGGTGATTGGTGGTTGATAGGTTATACATTGATCTTGTGCCATATGCTCTATTTTGAAAGAAGAACACGGAACAAGATCAAGGAAAGCTAGCATAAGCATTTCCTTCTAGCATAACCACACATTCTTATTCTAGAAGGAAAGTTATCAGTCGCTAGCTTTCCAATAGAAAAACCCTAGCCATGGTGATTGGTGGTTGCTAGCTTATACCTTGATCTTGTGCCATGAGCTCTATTTTGAAATAAGCACATGGCACAAGATCAAGGAAAGCTAGAGACTGCTATCTTTCCTTCTAGCATACGCACACATGCTTATGCTAGAAGAAAAGCTAGCAGTCGCTAGCTTTCCAATAGAAAAACCCTGGGCATGGTGATTGGTGATTGCTAGCTTATACCTTGAGCTTGTGTCATGTACTCTATTTTTTAAAAAGCACATGGCACAAGATCAAGGAAAGCTAGCGACTGCCAGCTTTCCTTCCAGCATAAGAACACATGCTTATCCTACAAGGAAAGCTAGCAGCCACTAGCTTTCCAATAGAAAAAAACTCTGGCATGATGATTGGTGGTTGCTAGCTTATACCTTGATCTTGTGCCATGTGCTTATTAAGCAACAACTGTTAGATTTCCTTCTATCATAATCACACATTCTTATGCTAGAAGAAAAGCTAGCAATTGCTAGTTTTCCAGTAGAAAAACCCTGGGCATGGTGATTGGTGGTTGCTGTCTTATACCTTAAGCTTGTGCCATGTGCTTTATTTTGAAATAAGCACATGGCATCAGATCAAGGAAAAGATAGAGACTGCTAGCTTTTCTTCTGACATAAGCATTTCCTTCTAGGATAATAACACATACTTATGCTAGAAGGAAAGCTAGCAGTTGCTAGCTTTCCAATAGAAAAATCTTGTCCATGGTGATTGGTGGTTGTTAGCTTATACCTTGAGCTTGTGCCATGTGCTCTATTTTGAAATAAGATCATGGAAAAAGATCAAGGAAAGCTAGCGACTGCTAGCTTTCCTTGTAGCATAAGCATTTCCTTCTAGCATAAACACGCATGCTTATGCTAGAAGAAAGCTAACATTCCTTAGCTTTCCAATACAAAAACCGTGTCCATGGTGATTGGTGGTTGCTAGCTTATAATTTGAGCTTGTTCCATGTACTCTATTTTGAACGAATGCTACCTTTATTTGTCACTGGCAATGACTCTAGCAAAAAAAATGAAAACAAACTCTTCGTCGAGCCATGATAATATTTAATAAGGCCCGAAATTTGACGACCAGTAGAAGGTTTATCCTTTCTTAAAACCTATATTTAATAACTAATGGTAAAATTGACACATTAAGAGAGACATGCATGAAAAGTCTTCAACCACATATTTGATGTCTATGCATTTACAACTCCCATCAAAATTTTTAATACTAGTTGGAGGGTGTAGCCTATTATTACTAAATTTTTTAAGAAATTTTGAGAGGGCCACTAGCCCCAAAGAATGGATTGTTGTTAAAACTCTTAAATGAATTCCTTTAGGAGATGGGATAAGACCTTTTTAATCATTTAGGAATTTAAAAGAGGGTAGGGAATCAAGGGTTGATACCAGGCACTGAAGGATAAAGATTCTTTATGCAAAACAGGTGGATTTCCATTAGATCTAAGGATATCAATGGTACTAGGAAATAACGCTACATTAATATGAACAAAATATAGTGAAGATGAAGTGAGATAATCAAGCATGCATTCTTGATATCAATGGTATGTAGAGATAATGTGCGGTGGAATTGGGCACCTGTTAAAAAAATCCCACTGGTCATTGTCCTGAAACTACCATGGACACATGAGGAATTTTGATTGACAATGACCTAGAACGGCCCTTTTCAACACCATCGAGATCGCATTCCATTACCACCTATGGAAACCTCCAATTCAAATTCTTTCTAAATTTCGACTGGATTTCTTGCTAAATTGGACCAAAACATCATCTAGTTAGAGAGTCCAATTTTATATATTTCTTAACCAATGGGTAAATTTTGAATTTCACTAGTGTATTTGAATAAAAAATCCGGTGCCTAACATCGATGACCGATAGTACTAGTACACCTTTGATCTTTACACGTAGGGTATTTATAGTATTGAGTTCTATATTCATCATTGTTTTTACCATTAGATAGAAGGGTAGAGAATTATTACCCTAGTCAACCCTGTATAACCATTTTTAACCTCCCAGTTGATAATTCACTCACTATGTACTCTTCATCCAAAATGAGGCTCCTTAAGCCATGATTTTAAGGTAACAAATATATTCATGACCATGAAGCCAATATCTTTTAACACTTATGTCACCTTCTTAGATGTACTCTCCACAATAAGAGAAGCTAAGTCCCTGGATATCATTGGTGAGGAGTATATCCTTCGTGGTATGATCCCAATTGCACTTGTCAATTTATGTATCAGACATCAGATAGGAGGAATAGGTGGAGCCTTGCATTCATAATTGTGTATATAAGATATGTAACTGCCATAAACAAGGAGATAAATAACACTCTCTCATTGGATTGGCCTTCATAATCGAATATACAAAGGTATGTGCATCAACTATATTGTTTACCTCGTATATTGACATAGTTTACCATGTACCTCTAAATTGGGATACAATACTCCTATTGTGCACTAATAGCTTCCAGAAAACTAAACCACCACGCACGAAAGTTGTTTGCTTACATTCCACAGATGCAGTAGAAGCATACGTAGCCATAATATATCCACTGTTATCAACAACATTGAAGTAAGCATCACCTATAATAGCATCAATAGTATAACTAATTTAGGTAACATCATATTGGGTTGGAAAATATTAAGCAGTTGATTGTGTGGTTGGTTAAGCATATAAGGATATCTATCGGTGTTTCTGTTAGTGAAAAATCATAATCACCAATCATCCAAAACATTTTATCATCATCCAAGATCACTTGACTGCTCCAAAACAATTCATTGACTGGAGTCTTCTTCATCACAGTTGTGTTTGACTGAGGAAAATTCGTGGCTAGGTTTTTATTCTTTATCTCTTCCCTAGTTTGGCAGCTCCAAGCCTGCTAGGCTTCTTCCTTCACAGCACATAACAGCTCACGGTGGAGGGTAGTCTCAGTGGTGAGGAGCAGTAGCATCAGAGCTGCTACAGCTCACAGTCAAGGCTTGTTATAGCAGCAACAGCTCTTGGTGGTCAGAGCAGAGCTCATGGTGGGGGCTATCTACAGTAGTAGCAGCTCATGGTGGTGGGACCAGAGCTCACCGTGTGGAGTCTAAGGTAGCAGCAGCAGGATGCCAAGGTAGAAGCAACCCATGAAGGCAGCAGTAGGCTGCTAGTAGGCTTCACTGAGGTGGCAGCAGGTACAGGGAGGTGCAGTATATTAGTAGTGATAAATAATGAGAAGAATGAAACTATGTATTTTCCATAGTTGCAGCCTTCACTCACATTCTTCATTCCACAGCATATTGGTTATCAAATTTTGAAGTAAAATCAGACATCCATATCTGATCCATTAAACAATAAAAAAATGAGTAGGCCCAACTGCTTATGTCCATCGGGGCTAAGTAGTTAAGCCGAGTTAACATCTTAGCTGATAGACAGGTTTTATTCCTAGGAACAGTGATGAATATGATTTCAATTTTTCCTATGGGCATCCATCACAGACCAATGCATTCTTCAATTTTAAATCAAAAGAAAAAATAGAACTCCATGCTACACCATATTGTTTATCAAATTTTGAAGTAAAAAAAGATGTCTAGATCTGATCCATTAAGCAAAAATAAGAAAAGGACCACCTCTTTATTTCCCTGGGATCTAAGTGGCTAAACCATGTTGCCAACTTAGCTGATAACCATATTTGATTCCTAAGAATATTAATGTATATGATTTCAAATTCGCCTACAGGCAGTACCCATAGGGTTGTATGTAACAGTGCTATGCAAAAATTTAGAAAAATTAGACGACAACAGTATTATGTTTTGATTCAACATTAAAATGAAAAGCAGCCTAGAACAGTAACTAGCATGGTCAATGAGCTCAATACAATTAGGCATGTGTACTAGAAGCTGGAAGACAATCATGCCCTGAAAGTCAATCCAAAAATAGCAGGTAAAGGTGGTACAAGATACAACACTGAAGACAAATCACTGTCATATGGAGAATGAATTAGAGTAAACCTGAATCATGGTGTGCAGCATGGTACCCTAATTCAGGCTTGAAGTTGTTCCTGGCAAGGGAATTTGGAACTTTGAAATCGAGATGGCTCCTTGCCTTCCTCAGGTGAATTCAGTAGTCACAGTTAAATTAGGATATGCGGCTTCGACTGAAGAGGATTTTGTTGGAGTTAACTTGTTAAGTGTTGGTGGTGTAGAGTCTTAAGGAAATTGCCAGGCCCCCTCAAAGCAAATATAATTTTATGGCTTGTATTGGCAAGCAAAGTTTTAACATGGGATAACAGTTTAAAGTGCAGATGGACAGGCCCAAACAGGTGTAGACTTTGTGAGCAGGATGCGAAATTAGTCTTTTATCTTTTTTGTGGCATGTAGTTACACCAGGGAAGTTTGGAAGGATGTTGATTTGGAGTTTAAGGTGAAGGCTAGCTGCAACAAACAATCAATTGAAGGCCGTTTACATTAGTGTATTATGGATAGGGTCGTTAAAAACTTAAAAGCATTACCATGTCAATTCGTGTACTGGACATGGTAGTCTCATAATATGAAAATATTGTATTTACCAACATGTTCATGTTAGCAATTGATGAGGCAATGTTGCAAGCCCTAATGAGCTCAACTAATCACCATCCTTAATGGTTGATGAGCACCTAGGTGTCTAATGAATGAACTTTTGCGCTATGATTTATGTCACTAAACAACAAGTTCCAAAACATAAGCTCAAACTATAATATCAGAACACAAATATTTGGATCTAATTTTCATAAAAAAACCTCCAAATGAAAACAAATACAAATAAACTACATTTATCAAGAAGCTTATATATAATAGAGTCCAACAAGCTTGAGATAGTCTTATTATTGTATTAGCTAGAAATAAGTTGATGAGACATTTTATTCAGTTTATTTGGCCTAAAGAACATACTGAATTATATTTGAAAAATAATTTCCTTCCAGCTAGAAAAACACCACACCATGACATGGAAAACCATGCAAACAGTACCTAAGATTAGAAAACACAAGGCAGAAACAACTAGACATAAAAATCTAATCATCCCTAGCCTATGATATAATAGCAAAAGTTGCAACTTGCCATGATAATGTTCCAGGTTCAAACCCAACAGGCACAACCCCTGCAATAATGTAGATGAGCACATCTTTCAGCACTGTGGCTGTGGTCATGTAGTAATATTGTTTTTGTCATAATGTGGAGATGGTGTTAATAATGGGACTCATGCTAACATGGCCTTCGCCAATGGGATAAAATTAGGGTAAAACTGATGAAAAAGAAACCACTTGGTGGAGGGTCTTCTGGATGTAAAATTTTATAGTCTAAAGAGTTATGTACCTACTCCAATCACGAGGAATTTGCTGATGAAAGAAAAAGAAGAAAGAAGCTCCACGGAAGCTAAACACACAAGACATTCCATCACAAGAAATGAAGATAACTGAATAATGAAGCATCCTTGACCGCTTGTGCTCCATTTGGTAATAGATATTAAAGAGGAAAGATTCAGACAATCTCAATAAGCTATTGCATGAATCCAAACTAGTTATTCTGATTAGGTTCTTTGAGATCTACGAACTGAATATGACCTCTTCAATTAAAATCGAAAGTTCAAAAAAATATGAATTTATTCAGAATTTAACAAAATATTTGATCAAGGATGTTAAGTTTTCACGATCAGGCCTCAAGAGAGTAAGAAGAATCCATCCACATACCTTTGGTTCCTTCCTCTTCTTGTCGAGCTTCTCCTGCTTGGCCTTGGCACGCTGTTCCTCGGCCAAGAGTGTCATTCGCCTTGCAATTTTCGCATGTGGGTTGAGCTTCAAAAGAGCACCCAAGTTCTTAAGCGGATTCTTCTTGAGCGGCTTACGGTGGATTTCCCTGTTGATGGGTTTCATAACAGACTGAATTTCATCAGAATTCACAATCCTTGCCAGATCGGAATTAACCATCTTTGCACGAGGTAGAACATATCCCTTCTTCTGCAGGGACTCCTTCTCAAAGCCTCCAAAAGTGCTATCAAGCTTCTCAAAAGCAGACTTCGTCCAAATAATAAAACGAACCAAATGCCCACCGGGTGCAAGCTTCAGCAAATTAAATCTATCGACACAAGCAATCTCCACACCCAGAATATTCCTAAAATCCTTAACAAGCTTGGCCCCTTCAGTGGCATAAACAATCAGAGGACCCTTGCGTGAAACGTAACGTCTGTTCCTCATCTTACCCTTACTGGCACGAATACTGTGACTCTTCTTGGCATTTTCCACATCAGCAAAAGCACCCACCTTCTTCAAAACCTTCAAGGCAGTGGAAGTTTTCTCAACTCCTTCGACACCATCACTGAGAACGAGAGGCAGCTCCGGGACGGACTCGATCCTGTGACCTCGGGCCATGACGAGGGCGGGGATTGCAGAGGCAGCCAGGGCAGATACAACCGCGTGTCTTTTCTGGTTTAAGTTATGAGATGGGTATGATCACTATCCAAATCCATTTTATTTGCCAATTCAGTAATATGAAAATCATAAGCCACATCCGCCTGATCCTCATCTGCATGGGTATAGAGCACAAACACATGCTTATTCTCGTCACTCAAATTGTGCAAATGAATTGGGCGATGGCTATCTACAACAAAAACCTTTACATTACGACCCAACTTCAACAACCTCCTAAAATCCTTAGAGCATCCCCAATTGATCAGCAGCACAGTCAGGGCCTGGTCATCTGACTGAAGATTACGGCCTGCAACTCCATCCATGTCACCAAAGGCAGACACTGGATAGCATGAATACCTCAGGGAATCAGATGCCAGAATATGAGTGGCTATCTTTAGTGCACAAAGAGAATCAGCGTCAATTGCTGATGGGAAAATCAATACAGAAGAAGAGGAGGAAGCATTTGCAGCATCCTTCAGGTGAGTGTAAAAGCTCTTTACACTTGACTCTCTCACCATGACTTTCTCCGAAGCTTCTGATAAATAACCGTCTTTGAATTTCTGGCATCCACCACTCTCCAAATAATTGTACCCTCAGTGCGTTCCCCAGAGACACTAGAACCCTGAAACGAAAGCACCCCACGATCTTGCTTCTAATCATACCCTTCCAAAGTATTTTTACATGAACAATGCCTCAACAAATCGTAATGCAAATTGCAAAATCTAATTCTTCAGTGCATCCATCTTAGGGTTTTCACAACTTCAAAGCCCCCAAACCCCAAGTCAGTGAAATAAACCTTCAGTTCATGACCTTCATCCATAACCACCAGATTCAACCAAATGGGCTCATTTTCCTTCAACATACAGGCAAAATGCCATCGCCAATAAAGGCGAAATTCGCTAGGCCTCTTTGCAAAATCTTTCTAACCAATCTGTGCAGATCTGCAAGGTGGATCTAAGCCCTTCATAGGCATTAATATCTGCAAAGAGATTTATCCTTCAGACGACTAAAATGTGCAGAGAAACCCTAAATCCTCCTCACACAGTAAATCTTAAGGCAGCATGCTGCATCCTTCCTTACTGCCCAAGCTCTACACAATCCCACATTTCAAAGCTCGGGATCTTTTCTCATTTCGGTGCTTGTCTTCAAACCAAATGAGACCATAAATCTGAAAAATACTTTCTATCCAATTTCAGGAATGAACAGAAAAGCTTACCTGCATCCGAGAAATCACAGAAACAAAGTCTTCACAAAGGACTTGAGATCATTCCTTCAGATCGAGACTGTGTAGCGCCATGAACGAGTTACCAAGTGGGTCCGAAGATTTGAACACTGTACTTTTGTGGAGCGGAGGTCATGGAGGATGTGTTGTGTCTGAAGCAACGAAAAGTATAACAAAAGTTCGGTGTATTTCATGGAGAACTGAAATGTGAATTTTGAATTTTGAAAACGAAGGTACAAATGGAGGGAAGGGAGGGCAGGAGTCAAATTTTGAAATTCGAATAAGCCCAGGCACTTTTAAAGGCTCCAACATTGAAGTTTATCCACTTCTTTTCTTTAGAGGCTGATGACAGGTACGTGGGGGTGGACCGTGGAATTTCAAAATAAGGTTATTTGTCAAATTTAAATTTAATAATTTAGATGATTTGGTTAATTGTTATTAGCATTTTAATTTTTTTTTATGATGGGTTTATGTAAATATTTGTGGAATTTTTATTTTTTTAAATGATTTTCCCAAATTATCAAAATATTTTATTTTAAACATGATCTAAATCATTCATAAACTATATAAAATCTTTATGAATTTAAATATTATTATAAAATTATTGCCAAACATTTTATGATTGAAAATTTAAGAATTAATGAGATTCTCTTAGTTTTTACACTTTAAAAAAATTATGGATCTTTAAAAAAAACTATTCAATATAAATATAAATTATGGATCCTAGTTGAGTCAATGCTCTAGAGCCCTTGAAGTAGAGCATATGCCTTTGCTTGATTGTTCGTAGATATTACGTTCATAATCCTCTCAACACAGTTGCCACCTTGGAGCTGGGTCTATGAATCCATCGGGGAGATGGGTTAATTCTCAGACTCCATAGGCTCATACATGAATAATAGAGACGGTCTCGTCGCTATAGAGACGGTCAGGCGTGGATACAGAGACGTCCAAGAGTTTAGGCGTTGATACAGAGACGTCTAAGAGTCCAGGCGTGGATACAGCGACGCCTTGTTCCTGTTACATCGGATTTTACACCAAAAAGTAAGAAACATGAAAAACCTCCATGGAAAAATAGTTTGTTACTGTTTATAGAAGTTTTAAAAGTATCCCTATTGGTTCACTACTTGTTCTGGATGACTGATGGTATATGTCTCCATGAAGTCCCTTCATGTTGCGTGGTGACTTCCTCGATTTTTCGAGACATTGATGTTGGGGTAGTACTTTGAGGTGGGTCTTTCACAATTTCTGGGAGATGAATGCATCCTCCATTAAATGACTCTGCCATCTTAAACATCCATTCTTCTAGAAATTACATCTCCCCGACGATTCATTGCATCTATTTGAGCTTGCTCTTCTCCAGAGATTTGAACGATGAGTTGTTGTTGTTGCCACATGTGTTTTGTGCAATGAATTCAAGCATCGAGCTATTGACTCATCAACCGTGCGAACTCCATCGACCATTCAACCAATGTTACATAACGATGTGCGGGCTCCATCGACCATTCAACCAATGTTACATAACGATGTGCGGGCTCCATCGACCATTCAACCAATGTTACATAACGATGTGCGGGCTCCATCGACCATTCAACCAAAAGCTGTTTGATAGTGCACAGAGTCACATTGTATCGTTTTGTGCGGCCTCACGGTTATGATTGGAGACTAGTCCTTGGAGGGTGCACAAAATGGTACATTGTGCAGCCCCTTTGCAATGCCAAGAGTCAAGACCATGATCTGTGCACAAAACTAAACTCGTTGTCCCATGTGCAAGCTCGACTCTACATACGACGATACACATTTGATGGTTGCACCATGGTATTGTGGGCTCATCATATACACATTGGCCAGTGCAAAGGCGATTTGTGAGAGCTCACCATCATAATATGTGATCGGTTTTAAGAGGGTGCACAAACTTTTCTTCGTACTTTGTGCAAGCTATCGTCACATGATGTTGCAAATAAGAATGGATGCACAAAACGTATGATATACCATATGATATAACCCATGTAACATTTCACCGTTTTTCACCGCTTTTCATATGCCATTTCCGATGTGTTACCCTTATGTATAAAGTTGTTGCAACATGACGAGCCACAATTTTTTTGGTTAACACACACCATATATATATATATATATATATAATATATATTCATGGAACATGCAACATTGGCATAACTATAAATGAGAAAGAGATCATACCCATTTCATATTATGAGACTACCATGTTCCACCTGTAGTCATAGCTCACCTTATAATCAGACAAATGAAGGAATATGAGAGTTGTCTAAAAGACAAAAAGCACACAGATTTGGTAATGCCGGGGATAAATTTTGAAATCCTATGGGGACACTTCAATGGAGCAAGCCAGGGTCACCCGACTATGTGTGGTGCAGGTGTGGTGTTACATGTTAATAGCAGATCATATTTTTTCTTAAAATATGCAGCATGAAGGGGTTCAAACACCCGCACAGAGTTATAGGCATTGTGGATCCTGTTGAGAAGTGCTCGTCAAAATGGGTGTAAGAAGTTACAGGTGCTCGAAGACTCTAAGGTAGTCATTGATTGGCCAAATAAGAAGACTAGAATTGAGATTATTGGTATGTGATCTCTGTTGTCTCTTGTGGATGAGGAAATTGCCATGTTCGAGTGGATATCTTTTCACCATATTTCCAGAGAGCTTAATCGTGAAGCAGATGATTTATCAAAGCAAGCTCTTCTCCTCAATGAAGGAACTCCGATCGAATCTGAATATAAGGATGGGCAATCAATCATTCAATTTGCTTTACCTGTAAAATTGAGGGCACTATAGTTCTCAAGCAGCACCATCTCCCCATGGATGGCAACAATGTCTCTGCAGATCTTCACTGTTTTAGTTGAATTCAGACAACTAAAACCATAAATCTGAAAAAATACTTTCAACCCAAGTTCGAGAACGCAGAGAAGAGCTTACCTGCATTCAAAAAATCATAGAAATAAAGTATTCACAATGGACTTGAGATCATTCCTTCAGATCGAGACTGGGGAGCGCATTCAACACGAGTTACGAAGTGGGTCCGGAGATTCGAACACTATACCTATGTAGAGCGGAGGTCATGGAGGATGTGTTGTGTCTGAAGTAGTGAAACGTATAACTGAAGTTCGGTGTATTTCATGGAGAACTGAAATGTGAAATGTGAATTTTGAAATGGAAGATACAAATGGAGGGAAGAGAGGGTAGTAGTCAAATTTTGAAATTTGAATAAGCGCGGGCACTTAAAAGTCCAACTTTGAAGTTTATCCACTTCTTTTCCTCAAATAATATTTGAGGTTTCTATTGTGACCTTTTTTTTTAAATATATGTGATTTTTTCAAAGGAAAGGATATGGTGGTATATGGTGGTATGTTGGTGTGCAACATGGATATCATTTTATCAACTTAGGTTTAATGAGGCATGTTTTATTTGGATGTTCTGTTAACACAAGAAAGTGGTTATGGGTGAAATTTGAAATAATTTTATTTGTCAAATTTAAATTTAAGAATTTAGATATATTTGTTAATGGTAATGAACATTTAATTCTTAATTCTTTGATACTGGGTTTCTGTAAATATTTGTTGAATTTTTTTTAATGATTTGCCCAAATTTTAAGAAATCAAAATATTTTACTTTAAACATCATCTAAATCATCCATAAACTATATAAAATCCTTACAAACTTGAATATTATTACAAAATTATTGCTAAACATTTTATGGTTGGAAATTTAAGAATTAATAAGATCCATGAAGTTTTTACACTAAAAAAAAAATTATGGATCCTTAAAATTTTCTTATTCAATATAAATATGAATGTTAATTTGTTAAAACATTGAAATATAGTTTATATCGATTACATTTACATTCAACATTGAAATTGAAATCCGATAACTTATTTGTTGACTATATTTGTTTGTTGGGTCGTGGTTGGGCCATGGCTAATTCATTTCAAATGACAAGTCACAAATAAAAAAAAAAGATGAGTGATGTCAATGAGTCGATTCGATATTTATTGATTGATTGTAGGTTAGTGGAGTGGAGCTACCGTCACTACAAAATGGGTTATCCATTATAATACAAGTTTATCCTTAAATTCTATGTAAGAATATTAGAATTCTATCTAATTGGTTTAAGGAATTTTTACATTCCCATGATG